>JAJIZL010000159.1:932685-957352 GCA_023969395.1 Amblyomma maculatum
AACCAACCAACCAACCAACCAACCAACCAACCAACCAACCAACCAACACACACACACACACACACACACACACACACACACACACACACACACACACACACACGACTTTGCAGGCCTTCAATCACGGGAGGGGCTGCAGAGAGCAGAGTGTAGAATGAGAGTCCCTCTATACGTGTGCAGTGCTTACAATATTGTAGTTCATTGATTTATTATAGCTGGTTTTGGCAGATAAGTGCCTCCGGAGGTGTTTGGAGGAGCACTTGCATCTTGGCACAGCTAAGCGTGCGCACTGTCCGCGACCATCAACACCATGTCACTCATATGCCGGAGGCGATGCTGTTCTAAAGATACTTTGTGAACACGAGCCGAAAGTGCTGCAGTACCAATACGTTTCAGTACAGAGCCACGTAACAGCAAGCCTCAAATGCTGTCTTAGGCAGTGCCAGTGAACCTGCTTACTTCAAGACTCCTTCGGCAAAATCGAATTCTCAAGGATCGTCCTCGCTTGCCTATAGCCGCACGAATCCATTGAAAAGTATCACTATACTCTTTCAGTGTAGCGAATACGTACCAGCTTAAGCACGTGCCTGTTTAACCGCGGCCTATTGGGCACACGTAGTGGAATAAATGGAGTCAGGAAGATCTACTGTGTATGTGCAGCCGGAATCCAATATACCGTTGTATATCTATCTATACGGTGGTACGTCTCGTCTATACGAAATGTATCTATTATGCCTACGTCTTCCTCAGCGCCTGGGGACGTCGTGGGTGGTGGTTGACTTTGGGGCAAAAAGTGACGGCGAAATAATGTGGCTACAATTCGGCCTTTCACTGTTAGCTTAAACCGCCTTATCCTTCAGCTGCATATGTCTGGCTATGGGTTTAGCGGTAAGCAATGCTGACAGCGTAAATTTGCTTTTTGAGTCCTTGCGATTTTCACGTGTCGAGGTTTTATCCGTTCATAAAGCTGTTAATTCCTTGGTCTACATAGGTCTAAATGACATTTTCTCTCATATTCGCCGCCCAGGAGCTAGTTTAAAGGTGCTAGAGGAATAATGAAATAGTCATAATGTAATCGGCCGAGGAGCCTTATCCACAAGCTTATTTCTTGTGGCTATTCAGAGCTGCGCGTTACCGTAATGTGCAGTATTGTTTTCATCAGGCAGTAATGAGGACAAATGACGACCCATTAAAAGGAATGAAAAAAAACGTAAACGTGACGTAAAGGATATAACTATTGCGTTCAGAGGGACGACAGCCAAGATGCTGGAGTATTCCAGAGATGTCAATGGCAGAAACACATTCATTACACAAAAGGAAACGTGATTTCTCGCAAGAAAGAAACGAAACAGTTGCATGCAACCATAAAGAACCGTTTGTTCACTTAGATGGCATGCCTGGCTTGCCTCGCTTAGATGGCATGCCTGGCTAAAAAAGAAAACCATAAGAACGCAACAAAAATAAAGCAAACTGCGGTTCTCAGCACTGCTTACACAGCACACAGCTCAGTCTAAAGCTTCGTTCGTATAGTTCACCTGGCAAACACCTGCTCCTAATTGAGGCACCGAACACCTAGCGTGTTAATCGCGAAGTTTACCCTCCGCTTTTAGATGATGGAACCGAGAAAAAAAAAAATACTGCGCAAGAGCAAGCAAGGAGAAGAAACAGATTCGCAGAATGAAGATAAGACAAATGTACGTGAAACTGAACTAGCGCAAACGGAACAAAAAAAAAAAAGTAATTTCGTTTGCATTTGGGTGCCATTGTACGGTCGGTCGAGGTATCATAAATTGGAAGCGGAAAAATAATAAAAATTAAAATTCTTCATGTAGTCTTCAAGAGGCACTTGGTAGTATGTGCTTTCAGGCTTCCAACGATTGCCAGCGTCATTATAAGGGTGTTCCAAGTGCCATGAAATGGAACAAAACATGAACAAGAATCCAGCATGCAATCTTCAAGAGGCAGCTTTCATCGACGCGAGGAAGGTGTTCCCTCATTTTCTAAGCTTGTTGCTGGGTCACGCGATATTTTGATTTTGTTTTTGAACAATACAAATTCTGCCCAGAGACAGTCATAGGGCCGTACTGCACAAGATGTCAATGGCAAGATGTCAGATGTCAACTAGGCCATAAATAGGCAGGTTTTTAGACGAAAAAACGGAGCATGCGATCACGGTATGCGATAGAACGATTAGGCGTAAACAGTAGCGGTTTTGCTTAGAACAACAAATCGAAAGCGAACAAGAGAAAGTAAATGGCTAAAGAAAAACACCAGCACAATAAATTCTGGGGAAGAAATAAAGGCGAGGTGAAATAACGTTTTTAAAAGAGAACTTGTACAGTTTTCAAGTTCAACTGAGCCCCGCCGGGGTGGTGCAGTGGTAAGACGCCCGACTACTGTGCCGGAGTACTCGGGTTCGAACCCGACCTCGGCGGCTGCGTTTCAATGGAGGCGAAAAGGAGGGGCGTTCGTTTGCTGTGCGATGTCAGTGCACGTTAATGAACCCCAGGTGGTTGAAATTTCCGGAGTCCTCTGCTACGGCGTCTCTCATAGTCTTAGTCGCTTTGGGACGTTAAACCCCACAAAACCAAACCAAAGCAAGTTAAACTGCCCTGTGCTAGGACTGAGATTTCGAACAAGAACCTGAATCTAGGCGTGTTACTTAAACGTGGAGAAACCAGTAGTGAATGAAAGTCACAGCACACTGAGGGATGACACGAGGCTGACTTTCAACTGACCTTTATTTGGGCGAAAATTAGAATATATCGGGATGAAGAGAGGATGAGGTGGAAAGAGGACCGAACAGTGCACAGTCTCGAGGTAAGAGAACCAGTGTTCCGAATCAGTGTTTTAGCCTGTTCGTTTTCTAATGGATAGGGTAAAATAGAGGAAACGTTTCATAGGTGCTCCTTCGATATCTTCGCGGAAGATAGTGTATTTCGCTTTTCAGACAATCGCCTTCTTCCTGAGTCTCAGAATAGCTGCTCACCTCTTATGTACGCTTCTGGTGGGTATGCGTGTTTATGGAGGGTGTAGTACTTGTGGAGGAAAAAGATGCAGGAGCTGAAATTTAGAGAACACTGAGAAAATAAATTCACTTGACAAGAGATAACTTGGCTGTAAGGATAACCATAATTCTATGGTACATGTGGTGCCGAACATACGTCTACAAAATGAATAGTTTTGAGCAACGTATACGAGTTAAAAATTTAGCTGTTATGAGGCGTTCCTTGATGCTAGGACCCAGTAAACAACCGTAGTGCGGAGAAGCCGCAACAAATAACGATCCACACGCGATCCACGCCTAGGATTCAAGACGCCCCAAAGAAAGTCGATTCGCTCCAGACACTAGAGAAATAAAAAGCCTGGAACCAACTTACCATAGTTTGCTTTGAGGGAGCCATGGTCCATTAAATTCAAACGCGGCACGATTATGTCACTAATATTTCGACTTTAGCCATTCATTACACTTTTCGAATGCACTTCCTGGAGAACATATCCGCAAAAGACACATAAGAATATCACGCCACCACCATGTAATTCGATGGTGGCGAGTGCCTCTTTTGGCTATGTATGCTGCCCAGTTCAATTTTTCCTCACGCGACTCATTTACCGCACATTATGTAATGTCAGGGCAAATCCCGTCGTCGTTCCTAATTCCCGTTCCCGCCATGCCCTGTCGCTGGGAGAGTTGGGGCCCCTACTCTTTTCCAAACACTGTACGTGGTCACTGCTCTGCTGCTCACATTGACAGTTTGGGTAAGAACCATGCGGCGCTAACATGTCCACTACCAGGCTCACGAACTCGAGGCAACAACTAGTTCGTACCTGGGTCGTCCAATAAAGTTGCGTGCGTCCCTCTCTCTCTCTCTCTCTCTCTCTCTGTCTCTTTTCTTCGACTAGTAGCACGTTCGACCAAAAGATCTGTCACAGCCCCAGGTTTCTGCTGTTTTGGGACTATATCACTCAAATGACAGAACAGTGCTATAAAAAAAAATTAGAGCGTCTCTTAGATGTCTCTTAAGAAGAGAACGGCGAAAGCCTACCCTTCCTCTCCTATCATTTGCCTCTCATCGTTTGCCTCAGTTGCGGTAATTTCAAGGCGTTTTACATATTGGCCGTTTCATAGTCATGATGAGCCATGCCTGGCTACTGTAGTCAGTATCACTCATCGCTAAGCATTTTTAGCCATTTCTAGTCAGTTGCGGTCATTCCAGTCGTCGTTAGACATAGCCACCGAACGGGGCGCATAAGAGCTGCGCTCTAAAAAAAGAGCCTGAGATTTACATTTTAATGCCAGCTCGAGACCGTTCAGCAAGCCATGGTTATGCCGTGGAGAAAGTACGGCCGGTTTATCAGAATTGGCGCTCTTGACTGGATATCTATCTATGCGAGGCGTTCAGTGTTGTTGACTGGTACCACTCTTCCACTATACTGAAGTAGACGTTTCCGAGGTAAAAACTATGCGATCTTGTTAGAGCTACCGAGGTGACTACAGAAGACAAAACGTATTAATTCGGGATTTTTTCCCTGTGATTTTTTTATGCGAAAGCCACCATTCGGTCATACGTTTAATAAATCTCAGTTTGTATGGAATCGGCGTTCGGTCTTCGGAGTCTAATAGCCGTTGTCATGACAACTGTGACGGCAGCCATTGTCCAACCATAGAAGCAGCCATTTCTCTGGTCTTACGCGCTATTTTCTCTTATGGCATCAATAACATAACAGCATTTTAAACCAAGAGGCTGGTTATGCCACAAGCTGCTGAAACACCAGAAGAATGCACTGCAATGCTCAGGCTGACCGTAAATCGTAAGCGTGTCAAAAGCCCTGCCCAACCGGAACGTCGTACTGCGGTCGCCCGACCAGAGGCTTAACTATGCTTAAACTAGCCTAACATTTAAGGCGAAAGCTTTTATAGGCTCATGAGTGTGGACAGCATTTGCGGAGTGCATTGCATTGTCACTGTCGGGAAATGAATTCATTGTCGAGTAAAAGAATGGCTGTATGAGGTAGAGAGAAAAAAAAAAGTGTGTGTGTGTGCAAAATGTCGTTGATGCATGTGGAGTGATTGGTCAGTTATAATTGTAGCCAGAAAGCCAATTCGACCTCAACATAGCCAAGGACGTCGTTATAGTGTGCAGACGTCAAAACAGCCATAGACGTCGAAATTGTGCACAATACGTCAAAATTGTGAAGAAAAAAACACCTGGAAAGAAGTTTAATATCCGGTTTCGTCATTGCGTTAAAACAGCGAAAACAGTAAGCCAAGAAGAAAAAAGGAGAAACGTTGGAACTGCATTGCTACCATCATTTGCTCACATCCCCTCACTGAAAATGTGAAAACTTTCCTGTTATTGTGAATATGCACTTTTGAATTTTGCCACCCCTTACCTAATAAGCTTTCAGGGGAACTTAAGGTAATAATATGAAATTAGCAGTAATAAGAATGAAAAAAAATTTAGTAAGAAAGAAAAAAATATAAAAAAGGAGCAAGATTTTAAAAAGAGAGAGCAAGAAAAAAGTAACAAATTAGTGCTAAGAGTAGCAAGGAAAGGCTTTTGTCTTACCGCACTTAAGAGATGACTAAGTACATCCAAGAAATTTTTATTAAGTAGTCATCGACTCGGAGGTGTTTCGATTCATGTTCAGAACGGGTCACCCCACGGAAAGGTAGAAATTGCCAAAAAAGCACATTTTTCCTATAGGAAACGAAATACACAGACATTGTTTAATCTACAGGACGGAAGACGAGGGCAGTAGTAAGGTAAAGTTCAGGAGAGATGAAGAGTTCAGAGGGTTAAGAGAGTTGGCATGAACGGAGGAAATTCAACAGCATTCTATTTTACGTTCGGTTCTTTGGTTCAATCGTCCAGAAGCCATAGGGCACATGCTATACCAATATGGCCACTACCAGTACTTGAAACTTCACCAAAGCCCTCATCCGCACTTTAGCCCAGCCATTATTAACTGTCCATCATTTTACATAGCCAGGGTTTCTTTACAAACGGTGACTTCTTTACCCGCCGCGCTTAACCGTAAGAACTAGAGGAAACAATGCCTTCACTCTTCTTCTATATCATTTTGGAATTCATTGAATTTAGACACTAAGCAAACTAACACATTTTGTTTGTTCAAGTTCTTCTTATTATGTCATTTTAATGTTATTTACCTTACCTATCACGGCATCCG
Source organism: Amblyomma maculatum (assembly GCA_023969395.1). NCBI lineage: Eukaryota > Metazoa > Arthropoda > Arachnida > Ixodida > Ixodidae > Amblyomma > Amblyomma maculatum. Next base: position 938,878 of record JAJIZL010000159.1, read on the forward strand.
CGATATTTATTAACCTTTGCTGCATTATATTGTTTTTTTTTGTTTAAATCTTTCTGTAACAAACATTACCTAGTTATGTATTCTCTGTATTGTTTAGTAATGCAAGTTTTCGGTAAAAAATTAGCAAGGAAAGAGAACAACCGGGTACAGTTGGTGCTCAGTGTCGTCCATTTATGGTAAGCCGCTACCTAAGCTTCCAGCGCCGAGTCTCGAGAAGGATCTTTCGCAATGTGAACGGCACTGTATACTTTTGCAATTGAAACTGACTAAATTTCTCACTTCGGTTGCACAGCGTGAACTGAAGTTCACCTTGTAAGAGAGCGGTGGTACATACAACCTGACACATACATCTACATCAGGATAACCGTTAAATCTACACGTAAATGTCGGGATGGGACAGAACGATCATGGTGTTTCTTGAACAGACCATGGGTGTACAAGATTCATGCTTGGTTCTTCACATTGTATAATTCACGTTTTCAGGGGTCGGAACAGGAGGTTTTGAGACGTAGATCTGTAATGAATACTCATCAGTTCAATCAGGAGCCATTTCACTGTAATGAAATATCGCAGTTGAACCCATAGATCGATTGATAGGCAAGCGAGCGGGAAAGGTATAATCAGTTTACTGCGGACTTCCACCTGGAAATGATGTTCCTCGACCAAAGCAGCTTCAGCCGTTTGTCTGGCACCTCCGAGCGAGCAAGCCCTGGACGAAGGGGCGCACCAGCGCGTTTTTTTTTTTTTTTTCTGCAGCCAGAAGCAATTCATCGGCGTTCGGAGCCCTGCATTAATAAAGATGAACCGCACGGTCTTCCCTCGACCGGGGCAGCGATTCGGGCAGATTCTGGCCGCATGCTCCGACCGGGTGGATTGTTTAATTTGCGCTCTAATTAATTAACCACACTCCTGGGTGGTTCTCAGTCAAGCGTGCATAAAGAAAAAGGACAAATACGACTGGGAGGCGAGTGGTGAACAAGAAAGGAACGCAAGAAAGTGAGCGACAAATAGTGGGCCGAAAGCCTAGCGCCTAAGGGCGGCTTCAGGCAGTGGTCCTTTCTTTGCAGGGGCTTCTGCGGCAGCAGCAGAACACGACGGAAGCGCAGAGAAGGAAACAAGAGAACAAAAAGGAGAGCGCGAGAGGAGTTGAGACCAAGAAAGAAATCACTATGAGACGGCCCTAAAACAACTTTTCGGTGTCACTTTCTTAAACCGCTTTGACAATCCTCCAGAGACATATGCTGAGAAGTTACCTGCATGAATGCTTGATAGGGGAAATAATGTATTCCATAAGCTGGTTGAAAGCGTTTTGCAAACCGAGGACGATGTAGTCGGGAAGTCAGGAGTCAAGTGTGCTGACAAAATGACAAAACATGGTACTGAGAACGGAGATTATGTTCCATCTGCCATCTAATATTCCGGCAAACCTTTGTAACGTTTCTTTGTTCGTGGTCACCCGCAAGCGACTTTACAAGGTTGTAGTTAGACCCCAGCGGACGGCATAGCACGTGCGCTACAACTTCTACTTCCTAGGCGATGCAGGTACTTAGGCTCTTGAAATTCGTTTGCGCCTTTAAATTGCAAGTGACAGAAAGTCGTGTGGTTTGTGATGCAGTGTAGCTACTACTACCGAGAGCGCCGAGTGATTTCTTTGCGGGCTTAAGTTAGCTGAAAATTATTGGTAATGCTTGAGGGACTTAGTCCGGCTATTGCAAAAATATTTGATCGTGTTTTCATTTGCTGTGAATTCGAGTAGTTATATCAGTACTAATCAGAATCCGTACTTAATGTTAAATTGTGGTTCTAGCAGTGGTAATTAATGTAATTACATGATAACTAGCTGCTGCAACAAGGTTCACATAATATTAATAAATTAACTGAATTTAGCCGCACATTAACAATATTATAAATGCTGATTAGTATTGGTACTGGTTATAGATATATATATATATATATATTTGTGTTATCAGTTATATCTTCGTTCATATTGCCCTTAACCTCCAATGTTTTTTGACGCGGCCACTTTTCTGGCAGAGCCCATAGTTTCTGAGTCAGTGACAAATCTGATATCTTAACATTAAAGAAGAGCTTTCCGGAAGCCGAGCGCTATCGTTTGGAGGACTGCGGTTTCAACCCCGTCACATGTCAGGGATGTGCTTGGTGCTGGTTAATGCTCCAAAATACTAGAGACGAGGCCACGTGACTCTAATTAATACTCAGTTCGTTTTCAACGGCTAGGACAGATAATCTGTTTTAAAACGTTGATTGCATTCGGCTGTCACAGTCAGTACACAAAGTACGGAAACACACCTCCATCATTTTGCCGCCAGCAACAAAATATTTCAACAACCTTGCAGCAAAGATACTCAGCCTCGCTTCAGCAATCAACATTAACTGCTGACAGGGAGAGGTTAAATTCAAAGAAGCGTCGCTTTAGGGAAAAGGAAAAAATTGCGTCTCCTGTCAGGGTGGACATATGGCGAATTTGCTTGCCGCATGAATGACCACGTGCGCGGTGGCACGCACAAAAGGAAGAGGTACACAAGCTATCAGCTAACAAGCGCGTCCACGCTACTATTCGTGAGCTGTACGCAATGTCGCGACAGGCACACATCATCCGATGCCCGAATACGTCTCGCCCGCCGTTGCCCTTATCTCCGATTCGCTCGACCGTTTCAGGCCATCTCAGTTTCCTCTTTAGCTTCGCAGCCGCTCCATTGTTTCCACTTTCGTCTTACATCGTGTACCAAAAAGGCGGCGAGATGAATCGTGGCATTCCTATCTCCTTTGGGGGGCGGCGGCTGTGTGGGACGGAAACAAAGGCAGCCGCTTGATAAATACTCGGCGGGAGGAGCGGCAGCGCCATCTATGTGACAGCGTCGGTGTCGCCATACCGTTGTCGAAGCGTTGTTTTCTTTTCACGAGGCGGCAAACTCGGAGGAAGGCCGTAAATCAAAAACCGAGCAGCCGCAGTTGGCCCCGCGGGACGCGGCGGCTCCGCAGTTGGGACACACGAGAAGACGTATGACACGCACTGCGCACCGTGTATACTGTACGGTCACCACGACGAACGAGTCACGAGATAAAAACAAGAAAACAAACTGCTACCTGAAGCTATTTCGAAATTTCTTTTACGGAAAGAACCCGTCGTGGTGTCTCTGGAGCGTTCTGGAACCCTCGTTTACGGCGTCCTTTACTGGCGATTTTTACGAACTATAGGCGGCGCCGCAGACAAGTCAAGATGGCGATCGTAGGAAGGGCTCCGTTTTTGATCATTCTAGGCGCACTAAGAATTTTATTTCATTACCCGATCGAACATCGTCGATGTTTCGTTGAGCGTGAGAGCCTGGTTTTAGCTTAACATTTTGCATTAGTGGGTGTAAAGCAAAGAGTAGATTACAGATTGAAGAACGTCGGTCTGTGATTGCAACATCCGCATTGAGACAAAAACCACAGATGATCATTGCCCACGTCGTTGTTAGAGACTAAAAGTTCCTCAGTGATGAGCGTTCCTGCACGTTGGGACAGTCATCAAAATGCCACTGCGGGGGCTCGGACAGGTAGCTCACCGCCGCTTGCGGCGGGGGCTAGCCTGCCACAGAATTTTTATCTGTTGTAGGCCGTCATTGCACCCGCCATCGTTTTGGTGGTGGACGACGGCTGTTGTTGCGGCGCGCGTCTTTTCTCTCCCTCTTCTTTTTCTTTCCTTCTCTACTTTCTTTCTTCTGTCCGCACGAGGCAGCGGAGGGGGCTCAGCTACAGAGCCAGTAGCAGGCCCGTGCATTTTCTTTTCCTTCTTCCTACAGCCATGACAACAACCAAATGCCATCGCGTTTTGTTTATAATGCTGCACTGTTACAGGCAATCAAGAATTTGCTAATTCCATGCATAGCGCTGAAGGCTTCTTCTCTTGCCTTATTTGGCTTCGATTTTGATTAAGGAAGCCGAACCGTAGTACTAGTTAGGTGCGGCCATCACTTTAATCCACCAAGCAACGACCTTGGAGTTCATTCGTGATCAGCTTTGTTTAGAGCGCTGGAGCGGTGTACTGCGGACCATGCCATAGCTCGCAACTTTGACGTGGTCTGCTTTTAATTCTATTCAACTTTGCTTCAGGGCGAGTATAGATCATGGAACCCACCGCCTGCTGTAATATTTCGCTTCGTTGGCTCTGCGTAGACCAACTCGAGGGCTTCGAGATAAGTCCGTTCAAGACACTACGTCGCCACACGAAGTTGGGGTCCGCTCTGAGATACGTGCTGCGCGAGAATAGACGTGACTGCTGCTGTTTGTTTCATTAGCCGGTTATCCGATCTCCATAGGTGTGAAAAAAGGACACATTTAACGAGTTGTTCTTGCGTGAAAAACATCCATTGCTGTGGAGTTGACTATATCGCTTGCTTGCTCCAACTTGATCAAATGGTTTTTTTTTTTTTTGGGGGGGGGTTGGCGACGGTGGTGGTCTTTGTTATTTTTTGTTTTTTTTTTTGTTTTGGTTTGGGGGGGGGGGGGGGGGGGGGGGGGGGCGGCTCAGCATTGTTTCGCTTTGTGGTATCACTCTTGGTCCTTTGCTTGAGGGAGGGGGAAGGTTTAATGTCCCTTCCATCCTCCTTTAATCAATGTTTAGTCTAAATCCAGGAATTTAATATGTCCTTATTAAAAATAGGTTTTCTCTCGCATATTGATGTCAGGTTAGTGGAAAGCTGACAATCGTTTAATGTTGAATGATTGCTTCATAAAAGAGTAAATTTTGGTAAGTTCACCATCGAGGATATTCGATCGTTTTTTTTTTTTTTTGCGTCTGGTATTAAGAGTGCCGAAAATTATGACTAATCCCTTATACCTAGTGCGAAATGCTGCCGGCGCACGAAAGAGACGATACATAGGTGATACTAGAAGAAGAATAAATCTTAAAAAGAGACGCGGAAAGCCTCAATGCCACTTCGTGCAAGACTGAGCAGGTCTGTAACAGTTCTGCTTTGGGTGCATCCCTGCGATGTGGTTTGGTTTATGGAATTTAACGTCCGAAAATGACCCAGTCTATGAGAGACAGAGTACTGAGGGGCTCCGGAAATTTAGTCCAGTTGGGGGTTCTTAAAGTACACTGACATCACACAGCTCCGAAGGCTCCATATGTTTAGGTGCATTGATATCAAGGCTAGCTGGCTGTAGTCAAAAATTTGTAATGAGCTGACATGATTCTTGTGTTATATAAGGAAAGTTTGCAGAAAAAGGGGCTGAGTTGTGCCACCGAGCACCGCTTCCTTGACGACCAGCGTTTGGCGGCCCACATGGAAGAGGGTACAGCCGGTGGCTCCACGGGCGCAGTGGTCGTGTTTCCACGGGCTGCGTCGCCTCGGTTCCCAGCCCATTCGTGACGCTCCCGTAATGGAACGGAACAAATCCAAATTAGGCACACACGCACCGTGTAGGCCGCACTCAGGATAGCACCATGTGCTGGCAAAGGGCGCACGTACGCGAGACTCCCGCGCTGCCAAGGAGAGGTCATAAATCTCTTGCTCTGAACGGTCCCAGCCTCTGGTCTCGATTTCGGCCTTGCTTTGTTCACGCGCGTCCGCGAAGCTGAGCGCTGGCTGTCTTTGTAGCACCCCCGCAATGCGAGACCATTTGATTTTTTTTTTGTTTCTGCGTTGGTCGCTTCACGCTCGACCTGTTTTGTATTTGCGTCAAGAAATAACGAGAATGAGAAGCAGCAGCTCTCATCTCCGCGGAAAGACACAGGCATAGAGAGCAAATCACGAATCTCTTGTATCGTGAGAAGGTCGTCATATTACCCTGCCCCGTGGTTAGCTGAGAATCCTGGTGGGGATGAATATGTGAAGCGACGTCTGATGGGAGCCAGATGTCGCAATAAATAATAATAACAGTAATAATTGGTTCACAGGAAAGGAAAGGCGCCATATCTGTTACACTTGTTCTTTGGATACCTGAACCGCGCCGTAGGGGAAGGTAAAAACTGATTGATTTATAGGAAGGGATAGGCGAGGTAACTGTCTCACTTGTTTTCTGTGGACACCGCAACCGCGCCGTAAGGGAAGGGAGGAAGGTGGGAGTTAAAGTGGAAAGAGAGAAAGAGGAGCCGTAGTGGAGGGCTACGGAGTAATTTCGACCACTTGGGGATCTTTAACGTGCGCTGACATCGCACAGCACACGGACGCCTCTTCGTTTCACGATCCCCGACGAACTTCGCAAGTCCCTCAAGGTAGCTCCAATCCCGAGAAACATGGACCCTAACCTCCACCAAGGTAGAAGAGAAGCAAGGGCCAATTTTATTCAAAAAACATACGCTCCTGAAGACACGACTGTGTATGCAGACGCGTCCTCGAGAGGAGGACAGAACAAAATTGCAGTGGCCACGGTGGTCAATTCGTCTCTACGCGAAGTGACCAGCGCCTCTATCCGACACTGCACAGCAGCAGATCCGAGGAAGTAGCCATTTCTCTAGCGGTGGCGGAGGGCTATAGAGCTGGGCGGTCGCTAACGATACTCACGGACTCTCAAACAGCCTGTCGAAATTTCATGAATGGTAGGATTGGTCGTCACGCGCTTCGTATAGGTGCTCCTCGAAGCGAGCGACAGATTTAAAAACCACGAAGAAAACAAGACCAGACACAAAATTATATGGGTACCGGGGCACATGGGGGTGGCAGGGAACCAAGAGGCTGACAGGATAGCTCGAGCATACACTACTTTCCGAGCATCCGACGGGTCCGCGGAACTTTTGCCAGCACCCAAAGCATACTCGGCCATACTAGAAAACTATAGAGGAAGAAGAATGCGATATCCCCCACCGCACAGTTCTCTCACCAGAGAGGAAACTGTCATATGGAGACAATTACAGACGGGTTCATACCGAAACCTACACATACTAAGCAAAATGCACCCTACCATATACGCTGGCAGATGTCCGTGGTGCTATGAAAAACCAACACTATATCACATCACATGGGCATGTCAAAACATAGATGTGCTCCCCAAAATTCGAAACCCGAGTGCGGAGCAATGGGAGACTCTGCTGTCCAGCGACCGCTGCGAATACCAGCAAGGTCTGGTACAGCGAGCCCAACGGGCGGCAGCAGCCAGCGGAGCCCTGGACTGAGGGCAACCGACCATTGTAAAGAAGGGGACGAAGTCGACGGAGAAAACTCTTGTGGATACAACAAGCAGACATCTCTGAAGACGTCCAAAAACCGCCAAATAATATAGGACTAAATAAAGTTTTTCCTCCTCCTCCTCCTCCATCGAAACATAGCCGCGGAGGTCGGGTTCGAACCCGGGTACTCCGGCACAGTAGTCGGGCGTCTTACCACTGCACCACCCCGGCGGGGCTAGGGGAAGGTAGGAAGGCAGGAGTGAAAGAGGAAAGAAAATGATGCCGTAGTGGAGAGTTCAGGAGTAATTTCGATCACCTGGGGATCTTTAACGTGCACTCACATCGCACAGCACACGTTATTGTAACGCAAGTGGCCATTTAAAGCTCGAAAGTTGAGTGTAAGGAAATGCTCTTGCTACCATTGCTGTAAATGTTGTGTCATGTTTCATTTCCACATACCGGCAATTCCTCCGTATCTCCCGTAGCTATCGCGTTCATTCCAGCATCCCCGTGTTTTCAGTGTTACCGAACTTGACGCCTGGTCATTCTCGACAAATGTTGGAAAGTCATGAATGCAGGTGGATAATTTCTGATCTTAGAAACCGAGAATCGTTTCCTAACTATGTGTTGTTGCAGCACGTGGATACTATTATAGTATATTAATAATTCTAGCACATACATGCAGATATGAAAACTAAGAAGCCTTATTCGCAGAAAAAAAAAAACACACATACACACACACACCTCAAATAGCTCTGTCCCGGGTAGAAACCAAGTCAGTCTATGCGCACCTGCTTTGAAGTATAGCAGCAACCTGAGAAGCGAAGACGAAGAACACCGGACATATCCCTCGTGAAAGAACGCTATGAGTCACAAAAATCTCATACAAATTCTCATACAACTCATATAATCTCATACTAACCTCATTCATCATATGAAAAATAATGAGAATTAATGAGATTTGTATGAGCTTAGTATGGGAAATCCGTATGAGGTTATTGTGACTCATACGGTTTTGTTTTTTCACTAGGGATATACGGGCTGCTGTCTACGAGCACGGTCGTTTTGCAATAGTGCGCGTTGTAGGAACTCAAGTGAATGTAGGTTTCATTCGAATGTTTCTACCATTTGTGACGCATAGTTTTTGATTACTATAACAGAAGATAAATGCATGGGGGCACATATATTTACTTCAACACAGCTCATAACTTAAATATATTTTATGCGAAGCACGCTATTTCTCTGCACATTAGAATGGTGTGTTTTAAGCTTTCGATTCTTCCTATGTTTAGTTTGTTATCTCCCATGTGGCGTTCCTCATTTCAGGAAGCTATTCCACTGCTGGCTGTTAAAACGTGCACCTGTGCGGGTGACACATACCAAAGTACATCGCTCAAGCGGTTGCTTCGTTCATAACCTGGCGTGTTGTGGAAAAAGCGTGACCATCGAAGTGAAATATTGCCGCATAACTTAATGGTAACCTTTTTGCGGTATGATAGACACGGAAACGGACAATATACGCCTGATTCAGCATGCAGGAATTTAGTCCCCATCACCGAAGAGTTTCAGCTGTAAAGTTTCCCGGAAACGGATCTAAGCACGCGAAAAGAATTTGCACTCATTTGCCAACACCTAGAATAAAAAGTAGGTTATACGCAAATACAGCGTGGGAGGAATACGCACTGAGAACGTGGCGCGCAGGCGCCCTGGTCGCTAGGCCATTGCTGCGGCTTATGAAAGAAACCTAGCGAAACACTGAGTCAAAAAAGAGACGCGGAAAAAACAAAATTCCAATATGAGGCGTCACATTTCGGGTAAGTCTCGAATGGAGACGTCCTGGACATTTTACCGAGGCGCCGAGAAAGAAAACAAGATACCCCCTTTTTACATGGACCATCTCGCGTAATGGACAGTGTCTGGGCGGTTCACGAATCTCCCCATAAACAGGCGCCAGACAAACGCACGACGTCCGGAGATGCGGGCCCATAATGTGGACCTGTCAGTGCCCTGTTGGCAAATAAACGTCTCTTGGTCCGAAGGTCCAGCATAGAAGCCGCGCATGGATGCGACACCGAAACGCCATCACGCCGTCCCTTGCCTCCGTGTGGCGAGGGAAGAAGCTCCGCAGCAGGAGCGGTACGTCAGCGGCTGAACTAAGAAAAGCTTGTTGGCTCAAGCCCGAATGTCGCATGGAAAGGCAGAACAGTGAGCTCTAGGCTGCTAGAAAATGAAAAACAAAAAGAAACGAGATTCAGAGCTCTACCCTCGCAAATTGAAGAGTACGAACTTTTCCCCTTTCCGGTTTCAGGTGCACTTCTTGCAGGCCTGATTCCCTCCTGCGTCATGCTTAAGACGAAGGCTTCCCCCCGACATCGCTGCGAAAGGTTGATTTCGCCATTTAGCAGTCATTGATTATCTAGATTATCGCCCTACTAGATTACACCCTTATTAGACGGTGACCGCGTTCTGTGCAATAGTGTTTCCAACACTCACACTGGCTTCTGTGTTCATGGCATTAACTTTCCTGCGCGTCTTTCATGTCTCACCAGGGTGTACTTTTATTCTCTTCAATTAGAGAATTACATCGTTCGTGGAAGAAATGAGCAATAATTTAGTAGAACATTACACAACGCTCTAAACGGACTTCTCAGCGCATTAGTCATTTCGAACCAAGAGAAGGACGCTCCATGCGCTCTTCGTTCTCCACTGCTGAGAAGAAAGCAGAGAACGGTACTCGCCCAGAGTCCTAATTAGGCCTTTTAAAGAAATGCAGACTGGAAGGACACGCCCCCTTCAATTCGTCTTTCCGTACTATATTTCTAATAATGCTACGTCAAGTAGCATTAAAAGTACGTTAACTAAGGTTTAACATTCGATAGTAGAGGACAAAAAGCAGCAAAATCACCACTGCGCTGTAGGAAGGCCATTCGTTCATATTCTTAAGCAGTTGAGTCATTAGAGAAGAATTTCTGCAGATGAGCAGGTCTTGAGGTAAGGACTTTGCAAGTGGACTCACATAAGCTCCCTGTTTATCTCCTCTCTATATGCAGCAAAAGATCGACAATATCACGCTGTGACTTTAAGCACCACTTTAAAGACGACTTGATTTTGAAACTTCCTTTCATTACAAAGCACACACGGTTTTGTTTTCTTTGTTTTCCGCAAACTTTTTCAAAGTGCAGCGACAGCATAAGGAAATTGAAGTGTTTTGCTAGGTGAACATTTCACAAAGATGAATTCCAGATTGTATGCCGGTTTGGTTTGGTTTGGTTTGTGGGGTTTAACGTCCCAAAGCGACTCAGGCAGTGAGAGACGACGTAGTGGAGGACTCCGGAAATTTCGACCACCTGGCGTTCTTTAACGTGCACTGACATCGCACAGCACGATTGTAGTTCGGCATTTTGACATTAGGTACAGAATATGCGCTCAGGGATATCTGTGCACAAAAATGTGATGCAGTTGGTTAAAGATAGAATTCAATTTTCTTTTGGCGCTCAGCGTCCGACGACCCTAATAACGATGCGACCAAGCAACACTGTAGGCGATTATTCTGTGAGCTCAAATATTAATTTAAATGAATTTCCTCGACACTAGAACGTCACGGACGTTTTGTTTTGTCGCTTGCAGAAGATTGTAAACGTGAGGAGTAGCGAGCCTCTGCGATTGCGATAAATTCCGAGAAACTTCTATGTCAGCAGCAAGTTACCGACGCAGGCATGTGCCCGAAAGGTAGCTGGAATGCGAACAGCAGACATCAACCCACGCATTCTAGCAAAACATGTGCATGTCGATAGCATGCGCTGGGAACAAATCAAGAATAAATCGCAATCAGACACAAAGGGAAGGGCGAGGCATTCATGTTAGCTCTTTTTTTGGTGTACCACCAGAAAGCGATGATCCTATGTTAGCAGATCAGCTTAACCGAAGCCTGGTGGCCTTGAGGAAAAACGGGCATATAGAGCTGGGACCAGAAATATTGGGAACTAAAAAGAAGGGTCCGAAGAGAGCGACTTGTCTCCGAATTAACGGTATTAAGTGTCATTGAGTTTGAGACAAGCGCCGCAATGCTTATTACAAGCTATGATAGAAGGCAGCGAGAAATGAAATGATAAGACGAAAAGGACATGAAGCTTGCTCAAAAAGTGCAATGCACTCTCCCTTGAGTAAGCACACTGGACAACCAGCGTCAGCCTCAAAACAGCCTATGCATGCAAAGAGGCGAGCAAGAGCCTTGTAACACGCAGGTATGGAAGAGGGGGACCGCAATCTGATTCCCCAGTCTCGTCTCAGAAAGGAACGCAAACCGGTCATCGCAGTCTCAACCCAGTGGGCGGTTCCGCTCCCTTGGTAGGCGAGTGTGGTTAAAAAACAAGGATTGTAAAACAGGGGCTTCCTCAGAGGACGAAAGGGCTCTGCAACGAGTTCTCTAAACGTCGTCAGAGGCCCCCGTTTTGGAACAGAAGCGGTTCTCAACGTGGCGCCGTACGCGATCGCTGTTGTCTGTCGCACGCAGGCCCCGTCTCTAAAAAGACAGCCTGTCAAGGCGGACAACAGTTTAAGAGGCAATAACTGGTTCTTCTTCGACGCCATCCAGCAATTGGCCGGAGGTTTGCAGGGTGGAATCAGGTACGCCTGGGTGGTCTTCAATACCCAGGCTGCGCGTCAAACGATGTCCGGTCGACAAAGAACTGCAGCGGTTGATGGGAGAGTATTATCGGCGTATCGCTTTTCCACCAGCGAGTCTCAAAATGCAGGTACTATTGTTTCCCATCGTTCGGAAGGGCCCGTGACCATTCTGCATCCCACTCCCCACCCCAGCGAACTGCATTCATCGTCTCGCTATTGTTCCCGTTTGTTTTCGTGACTTTACCTTCGGAAGTTGCCGGTAGCTCATGCCCGAAGACTGTCGGCATCCGCTGTTCACATCCACTCTTTATCGCGCTTCAATCACCGATCACGTCTTTCTTCAATGTTCCGCCTCCTCTGAAAAGTGCACGCCTGCTGTCCGGGATGTCGTTTGAGGTGGATTCGCTGGACGGACCGAATCGAAATTTGTCTTTTCTGTACACCCACTTGTCTCTCGTCGGCAAGATGAATGCGACGAAGGCTCGGGATAGACATAATAGTCGCAGCTGCCACGAAATAGACTGCCGTGGTTATCGTCAATATTTTATCGCAGAATAAATCCTGTTAAATGTACGTGCCTCGTAGCTGGACGCTGCAAAAAATAAAACGTTATTAATTCCGGCTTCTGGTTATGCGATAAGAGTTGATTCCGGAGTCATTGATTAGTTGCTTGCGTGTACTTATTTATCTGTGTCCAGAGAAATGTTTATCCGTTTTCCCACCCCATGTTCCAATGGGAGAGCGCCCTGTGGTACAGAATCTAAGAAATGGTTGCTAGAGGCACCGTTTCTCTGCCTGAGCAGGTATATAGGGAAAAGCGAAAGGTTTGGAACTTATCGGCATTTTTCTTTATGCTTCTTGCCTATTAATTGTTTGAAATAAGCGTGAAAACTTTCAATTTTATGTATATGCAAGTCTCACCGAGTTATGGTACTTTGGTCCAGGATTGGCAGCATTTTTTGTTTAGCTTCCATGCCACCCATCCCTACCCGCCAGTGGGAGATGTTTTGGTTACAGAAGACGCCGACATGCATCGCAAACTTTCCCACCTGCACGTTGTTCAGCCCACATTCTTCCTGTAACATCTCGTAGCGCCATTTCATTATGAACGAGATTTCTGACCAAGCAGTCCAAGAGTAAGACGAAAAATCATGGATAGGCTTAATTAGGTCACCTCACGAGTGGAATGCGAAAACGTTGGAAGGACGTTGTTGCTACAGATTTTTGTCACTGAAGTCTGACGTGTGCATCACAGCTTGTCTTATTAGTATTAATTATCTTCACCACTACATATATTACGTTGCGAATTCAACTCTACGACTTTGTATTATTTTTTTACTACCTATATTAGACAAATGTGTCGTTCCAAATTGATACACGTGGCTGTTTAGGTATATCCGCAGCCGCACACAACCAAACGCACACGCCAATTGAAGCGTCAAGCGTCGACACACTATCTGTTCCTGCCACGACGCATGACCAGTGTATCTGCCAATGAAAACTCGGTCAGGTCACGTGGTATTATGGTGTTGGAAACAGCAGGGACCAATCAGCACTCGCCCATATCACGTGACCCCTCTACCAACCAAGGCTGAAACCACATCTGGGTTTTTCGGGTCATGTGGACTCTATTGCGATCGCATGATCTCTTGCAAGCGATCGTCTTTGCGACGAATAACTCAGGATCGGCAATTTATTTTGTAAAACGTCATACATCATATTGAGCGCAATTACGCAAGTTCTGCGCTTTTATCATGCACACATTTCCTGGAGTTCTGCGCACAGGACTCCAGGGAGGCATTGGGAAAAAGGACGGAACACAGATATGCATAACAGTGCCAGAAAAGGTAGCAAATATCTGTACTTACCAATATTGTTAAAGTACAGCAAAATATTATGTCCATCGCTTACACAACAAGCAAGCAGAAGAGAAAAAGGAACATGAAAAAATGTACATAAAAACAAAAAAAATATAGATAAATGTGGCCAGGGGGATAAAACACGTGCATAGCTACATAAATAAAAACATTGCGAAGCAAACAACCGCATGAGATACGAAAAGGAAGAAAAAAGATAAATGTCATGACACAAGGATAGAGAAGGGAACGTCGTAAGAATAATTGTCGATGAAATGTTTGGCTAGATGATCATGGAAAGTTTCATAATAGTGCTGCGAGGCTATGTGAGTTGGAAGGTCATTCCACAGGAATTTAGCACATGTTAGCGCGGAAAAGTTACGAGTGTTGCCATAAATAGGTGCTTAATTGAAGTTAGTGTTTAATATGGATGACGAATAAGAGGGTCGTTGCAGAAACGGTAATGGTGGGCTAGTGTCATGAATTAATTTGCGAAATAGAGATAGGATGGCAATATTTCAACGCAGTTTTAACTGACGGAGTGAGAGTTCCAGCTTTGTTTGTGTAAGGCTTCAATGATATGTATAATTTCGTGAAGTGAAACGAAAGGCCTTGTTTTGAATTGATTCTAGCATATCGACAAAGTGTTTCTGATAAGAAGACCAAATAAAAGAGGGGTATTCTAGTAGACACCGAACGATTGCCAATAGGCTTGTTTACGCACATTACAAGGAGTGTAAGTTTGGGCGCAGAAAGCCTAATGACCGGGAAACATTAGCTGAAATGGTAGTTACGTTATCAGTCGACGAGAGATTTGCAGTTAGGTGAACACCTAAGTATTTATCTTTTTCTGTGCCAATATATTGTTACTAATGACGTAAGATGTAAGTAAATGAGAATTAGCTAGGTTTTGAGTAAAAAAGGTGACGTTACACTTGGAGACATTTAGGGTCATTTGCATAAAGTTTCGATATTAGGCGACACTGTGGTACGCAATAAAATGATTTTACGAAGTAAAGAAAGGCACAATCAATTTATAAGTTGCGGTTCACGTTGAACGAAGGTTACAAGTGAATTCAAAAAGCTGTGATTCGTAGGAAAAACCTTTTAAATCCATGCTGATTGGTAAAAAAAGAAATTCTTAGATTCCAGCTGACCATACATATGAGTCGCGAGAATATGCTCAAGCATTTTGCAGCAGATACAGTTAGTGAAATAGGCCGGTAGCATTGACGGGAATGTTTATTGCCACTTTTGTAAAACGGTACCACTTTTGCAATTTTGCAGTCGCCAGGGAGCAGGCCTTTGATAATGATTGCCGAAATATATGAAGATAGTAATAGACACGAAAATATAATTATTTTTGCTATTTTTGAATTGATTTGATCAACGACACTTGAAAAGGATAGCTTTAGGCGAGTGATCAAGCGGACTATACCATCTAATGTTATGTCAATCGAAGCCATGTACGGGTAAACGAACGTTAGTGGAACGGATACTTAAGGGACCAAAATTTTTCCTGGAAGTTCGTCAGATGGAATGTACAACTGCAGCCGACCTCATCACAATGAAGTTCATGGCATGCTCTGCGGGGAAATCCGGAAGTGACGAAAGCTACGGCTGCAAAGCTTCGAATGCGGTTATTTCCTCAGCTGTAAAACGTTTTATTTTGGCACAAATCATACTCGTGTTCATGCATTGAAAAGGAAGGGGCGGCAAGCGCTAGCTGAAGTTTACGTCATTTCGACAGCGCCCACACGGACTGAGGCAAAATCATCTCCTGCATCCGTTAACTTCGCCGACGTGTTTCCGCTTGTTGTACGCAGAGCTTATATGTGCCAATTTTCAGAACACTCCAGTGTTCTACAGCCCACTATAGCTCGCTATTTTATACATCTTACGATAAGGGGCATAGAGATCAATATGCCTATGTTTGGTCTGCCAAAGTTTCTTCTTTGTGCACACAAATTTCTTGCAGGGGTGTTCGCTGGCTTGGCGTCGGGAAAATACACATAAAAGATAGAAATTTACATGCGGCATAAATCCTTCGTTATACAGGCTGTTTCGTTGTAGTCACTTTCGTTATGACGGTGTTTGCATGAATTAGTCACAAAATATCCCCGCTATAATATCGGTGGCGGCCGCATGCTCTGGGTCAGTAATGCGGCCACAATTTCTTCTTTACCGATGGCAGATTTAGTTAATTTAGATGTCGAAAAAGATGTACATTCTTCCTTTCCTGTTGGTGTGAAGTTAACGAAGTCATTTCACCTAAACTCACGCGGGATTTCATTCTGTCTAAACCCATTTCGATCCGAGCGCTTCCAATAGTACGGCAGTCATAAAGCTCCTGTTATGAAGGGAAACTCGAGAAACAGTGCTAGGAAGCAAAACCGCAGTCCACAAAATGCACAAGAACATCGTGAGCTGCGATACTCCAGAGATCTTTAAGAGTCCACTACTTGATCATCGCAAGTACGCAACAATGTAGCTAAATAAATGCACAAGCGAATACATATGTGGACGCGATACAAGGTGAGCAGAACTTTGACTGAGCAGTTCACTGACAGAAACTGGCAGTTTGCTGGCGTAAACCGCTGTCGCTCACACTGGATAACGTAGTCCTTGGTCAGAGAATAAATGGTTATGCGAGCCCCTCACCAGTCCAAGGCACAGCGTTAGAGCATTACGGCAGCAGCTGTGGCGTTCAGAGGCTGATAATTGACCGTATTGCCAAACGCGAGCTGTCAAGGTACTGGTAATGCCTACAGAACAAGATAGGACCTCCATGAGAACGAACTATTGAACTATTAGGTCTCGGTCCATAGCTGCAAATTAAATAGCAATTCGAATGTACTGAGACGTACAGTCATGAGCAAAAGTGGTATACAACACTCAGCCAGTGACAGAGCTCGAGAAAATTGCATCGAAGTGCCATCTAGCGACAGTGTAAGGGACAGCGACAGTGACACATGCATGTGGATGAAATAGGGCACTGTCACTATTGTCTCCATCTTAGATAGCTGTTGCAAGACGAAGTTGGCATGCAGCTGTCTCGACCTGCGCCACCGGCTGAGTGTTGTACACCACGTTTGCTCACGACTGTACATGTCAGTGTCAGTGCTTTACATCATGTACATATGTTTTATATTATTGTTTCTTGAAATGCTAAACGTGAGTGAACGTATTTGTTAAGAAACCATGAATAAGTCAGAGCAGAAAGGCAAACTGAATGTTTAACTGGGACTGGCGCGTAAAAACGCGAAGCGTGGAAATTAATGTTCCGTCCTTTTACAGATGACGTCGCCAGGCGTTCTTTGCTGTGAAAATGGTAAGACAGATTTCTGCAAAGGCCAGCCCAAACATTCACGAAGAAAATAAAATGGTCGAGACAGGGTAGGAAGCGGCGGGCGAGCCCAAGCAGCCCTCGCTTAAAAACAACGTAGAAGTTGCGCACGCACGATGCATGGAAGAGCGCATCAGCGCAGGAGATGTGCTTTCTCAGTCGTCAAAAATCCGGGAGAGCACAGAGCGTCGAAAGAGAAAAGCCCCGAAAAAAGGCATCGCTCGGGAGGCAGCGATTCTTCTTGCCGAAAGAGAGCGAAGCGGCGCATTTCGCATCACGGGAGACAAATGTGGCGCCCGGGGCACCAATGCCTCCGTGTAAGGAGAAACTTGGAAAAAAAAAAAAACGGGAAAAGAGGAGAATAGAAAAGATAGTCCCTCCCCCCCCCCCCCACCTTTTTTTTTTATCTTGCCTCAGAGGAGGCGCAACTAAAAGCCGGTTTCAGAGGCGGCAAGAAATGAAAATTGAGAACAACGGTGGCAAAAGGGTGACAATAGAGGGAGCCGCTGTCCCGCTTTTGTGAAGGCTGCGATCCCTTTTCTGACGAGGGAGGTCGATGTATATGATGACCAGAAAAAAAAAAGAGAAAAATTACATGAAATGATGTAGCCTAGAAGAACTTTGTATCAGCTTTCTTCGGATGCGAAAATAAGCGGCCGAAACAATGCGCGTTAACCGTTGAACGCGGACAACATTTGTCGCCGAGCTTAGGCGCCTTTATTGTTTTTTCGCTGTAATGTTGTTTTAGAGATAGACACATTTGAGCCTTTTGTGGCGGAAACTGTGCTTAAGCAGAGGGTAAGGCTATGGGAATAAAAGGAGTTGCATAATCGCCGCGAGTATACGGGTGCATCCGAAAATACGGCAGGGATTCCCAACGAACAAAACTCTAAGACAAGAAAAGCAAAATGAGTAAAACAGGCTAGGATGAGGCTGCAGAACAACGGGCCAACTATAGTCGCGAGCAATGTTTGGGGGCACAATTGGTCCCGAATCGTGGTGCGGGAGGACGCTAGAAATTTCCCGTCGGGAAAGCTATAGGAGCCAGTTCGATCACCTGGTCACCCCAGCGTATAACCCCTATTCTCGAACCACGTCACGTTGTGGGCTTTTTTGTGCCGCGCAGCTCGATAGCACAGCGCCTAGAGGAATAAACGCAAAGCTGGCGATTTTTCAAGCGATCCTTTCCACGTGAAAATTTATAGCGCGTGTTCCGTATTAACGTGACGGCATTGATCCAGAAAATCCGCTGTTACCGCTGCCGGCGTCGTGAGCGAATAGACCCGAGCATGTTTCCGACAGATGGCAGTTGGGGGAGGAGACATGACCGGGCACTGACTCGTAGGCAGGTTGAGTGAAGACACGATACCGGATATGTCATATCCCAATAGTAATATGCGTCAAACAGGGTGCCCCCTTTGAGATGGGAGGGTCAGAAGGGAATCGTACCCGGAACATTTTGCTGTGGAATCAGATTAAGTGAGTGAGTGAGTGAGTGAGTGAGTGAGTGAGTGAGTGAGTGAGTGAGTGAGT
>JAJIZL010000159.1:974789-1039033 GCA_023969395.1 Amblyomma maculatum
ATACATACATACATACATACATACATACATACATACATACATACATAAAAACGCGCATTACTCACAGACCAAAGCACTATGCAAAACACGATAGGGTTCCCACCTTCTTCCCTTCCCTTACGTCGCGGTTCAGGTGTCCACGGAAACAAGTGTCACAGACACAGCGCTTTTCCCGTTCTCCGTTTTGGACTCGTGAATCACTGCCGCTGTGTACCACCCGTCTTAGTGCGGGCCGGACGCGCCCCCAGTTTCCCTCCGTAGTGGTGAGCTAAGGCCTCTGCCCTGGCCATGCGCCTGCCCTCATGGTCGTCCTTGGACATGTTAGTGGGGAGTGGTTTTACGTGCAGGGCGTATCTCCACTCCTGGGGAAGTCTTACTCTTTCTTCGGTTACAGTCGTGTGTTGTATGTGTTGACGGTTTAATCGGCGACGCCCTGACGGTGTCTGCTATAATCGCGTGTGTTGACTGGTGAGGTAGGCTTGTCTCAGCTTCTCGAATGAGTTCTTCATAACCAGACATTGGAGTCTCAGATTCGACATGGTTATAGGGAGGTCGAGGGCCTTCTTCCCTATTTTGCACGTGATCACCTCGGTGGTGTTCTCGTCGTGTTTCTTGAGGTGGAGATAGGGGGCCGAGTACAGTATTCTGCTTGTTACAAAGACATTGGCCAGTCGTAGAGTGTCTTTGCTTCTCAGTCCCCCTTTCTTGTTCGAGACTCTGCGGACCATCGGCCCACCTGTTCTCGCACCTTTTTTAGCTTATCGAGCATGATCGTCGCAAGCTTACGCTGGTGAATGAAAAGACCCAGGACTAATTTCCTCTCTCTCGGGTATCGGTTCTAATCCAAGTCGTAATTCAATCTTATCTGTGCATTTTTTGGAGGGAGAAATATGGACAATTCGGATTTTTTTCTGTGAGCAATGAAGGACGCATTTTTTTCGCGTACTCATTCACAGTGGTGGCTGCCTCCTGCAAGCTGGCCTCCATT
Organism: Amblyomma maculatum; assembly: GCA_023969395.1. Classification (NCBI taxonomy): domain Eukaryota; kingdom Metazoa; phylum Arthropoda; class Arachnida; order Ixodida; family Ixodidae; genus Amblyomma; species Amblyomma maculatum. The sequence continues at coordinate 975,778 of JAJIZL010000159.1, forward strand.
TCTCCCAGAGAGCCCCGCATGGCCCATATGGAGATGTCGTGCGCGTACAGCGCGTGCTGCACACCCGAGACTTTCTCCAGGTGGACAGGAATATTCTTCATTGCCATGTTGAAAAGCAGAGGGGATAGCACCGCTCCATGTGGTGTTCCTCTCGTGCCTTATAAAAGGAACCGTGTTCTGCGTTCTGGATTCTCACGTAGGTCTGTCTGTCTGAGATGAAGCGCTTTATATACTCGAACGCGTTTTTTCGGTTTGGTTTGGTTTTGTGGCGTTTAACGTCTGAAAGCGGCTCAGGCTATGAGAGACGCTGTAGTGGAGGGCTCCGGAAATTTACGTGCGCTGACATCGCACAGCACGCGGGCGCTGAAGCCGGGACTCGATACCGCGTCCTTGGGAACAGTAGTCGAGCGCCGTAACCACTGCGCCACCCCGGCGGGGCGAAAGCGTTCTTTCCACACTCCGTCCCCGAAAGGTGTGTCAGGATCACCTCGTGCGTCACATTGTCGAAGGCTCCCTTCAGATCTAGGGCCAGTACTATCTTATCCCTTCACATTTGAAGCCCGAAACGTAACACAGGCAGAGGAGGTCGCTATCGCGTTAGCAGCAACATACTCTGATTCGAAAACAATCATAACGGACTCGCGAGGGGCGTGTCGTTCAACAGGACTGGACCCCGTACCTGGCCTACTGGCTACTAAAAAACAGCTCAGACCTGGCCTACCGACTACTGCAAAACAGCTCGTACGTAGCAAGTCCATCCCGCCGCTTCATAGTCTGGGCTCTGGCCCACTCGGGGCTAGGAGGAAACGAGCTCGCAGTAGATGCCGCCGCCCGCACGTTTCCTAACCAGGCAACTTCGTCCCCCTCCTCCCCAGAAGAAGAATTCACACCAGCCCACACTTCCAGAGAAATTACTCAGCTGAACCAAAACAGACACAGTCTTTAACACACGCGTGTAAAGGGTTAACGAGAGCGGAGGAACGCGTGTTTCTTCGCCTCCTTACAAACACTATATATATGATGTGCCCGGCGTCACTTAAACACTTTGATATAGTGCACTAGAAGAGTATAACTTTGACAATGCCTTCTCCGGAGTGTGCCCGCACTGTGAGGAAATGTTCTCGGACCCCTTCCACATGGCGTGGGCGTGCCCCTCCAACCCTGCCCTTGCACCTAACCCGAACCCCACCCGGGAGGACTGGGAGGCGACCCTACTCGCCTGCTCAAACCTGAAAATCCAAAAGGCGCTGGCCAAACGAGCAATGGCGACAGAGGAAGCCACTGGGGTCCCGTATTAGGGACTCCACTATAGTGTTAGTGAGGGGAAAGGCACTAAGCCTGATCACAGAGCAACCTCCATGTAACTCTCTCTTTGTAATAAACGTTTTCACCACCACCTGCGCCTTTCCCTTCCTGTAAACCAATTAGATTAGATTAGTGCGTGTGACCTCAGCAAAAGGACTTAATGAAAAGTATCAATTAATTTCATGAACGTAACCTGCATTTTGCATGCTGGAGAGATCAGGCTAAACGTTTAAGTCACAGATTTCCTTTTTTTTTTTTTTTCTGGACATCGCAGATTGAAATCGTGATTCCGAATTCAGTGAACGGGAAGTATATTTAGAAATCGCTTGCGTTGAAATCGGTGTTTAAATTGCAAATAATGTTTTATGACCTAGACAGGAAAAGTAGAAAGGTAGGCTTAAAAATCAATATGCAGAAGACTAAGGTAATGTTCAACAGCCTCGGGAAGGAACAGCAGTTTACGTTAGGTAGCGAAGCACTGGAAGTAGTAGGCGAATTTGTCTACTTAGGACAGGTAGTAACCGCAAATCCGGACCATGAAAAGGAAATAACAAGAAGAATAAGATTGGGATGGAGCGCATTTGGCAAGCACTCGCAGATTATGAGTGGTAGCTTACCGGTATCGCTCAAGAGGAAAGTATACAACAGTTGCATCTTGCCTGTACTCACCTATGGGGCTGAAACGTGGAAGCTAGCAAAGAGGATTCTACTTAAGTTGAGGACAACTCAGAGGGCTATGGAACAAAAAATGGTAGGGGTAACTTTAAGAGATAGGAAGCGTGAAGTGTGGGCCAGAGAAATAACTCAAGTTACTGACATTCTAGTGGAAATTAAGAAGAAGAAATAGGCATGGGCAGGACAAATAGTACGAAGAGAGGATAACCGATGGTCGCTTAGGGTAACAAACTGGATTCCAAGGGAAGGAAAGCGTAGCAGGGGTCGGCAGAACGTTAGGTCGGCGGATGTGGTTAAGAAGTTCGCAGGGGTCAAGTGGATGCAGCTAGCACTGAACCGGGTTATTTGGAGAAATATGGGAGAGGTCTTCACCCTGCAGTGGGTATAGTCAGGCTGCTGCTGATGATGAAATCGCTTGTGTTTTCTCCACTATACGCGCTCACTGTGAGCCGTGTGTCTGTTGAAAGGAAGGTCAGGAAGTCGCTATATTTCTTCTTTTCAATAGTTTCCAGTGTCTTAATTTGCAGGCTGACTATTCAGAAGTACCAGTCCTTTCAGAGCTTGGACCACATGTGCTGATAGGTCTGCAGTGGGTTCTGTTCACTGAATGGGGGGCTTCTTACTGAATGTTATATGTGGTGCCTTGCACACGTCAGATACGCATTGAGTTGAATTTTAAAGGAAGCCCACTGGCTGGGTACAAGAACAAAGAGGCGAATAAAAATATCCTCTTCAACGGAGCTGAAGTTTAAATAAAACTGTCTTTCTTAATTAGATCACGCGCGAAACTCTACAGACCATTCATCGAAGACAGTGTTCTATGGGTCTGTTCCTTTCAGTGGAGCAAACTCGAGCGTAATTCAATTAAGATTCGACGCGAACTCTCTTTGTGGAAAGAAATGCTCTGGTAACGTAATGCTAAAAAATGATGTTCGACCATCGTTTCCTGCCAAAGAAATTGATGGATGAAGGAAGCCGAAGTTGCTACGTTCACACGCATAAAGAAAAAAGCCGTGCTTTATGTTCACTGCCTTTGTGAAGTCTTATGCAAGCGAGAGAGTCGCAGGCACAGTTGCGTAATTACTTCGTTCTAAGATCATTACCGGTATCGGTCGGCCAAATTGAGGGAACGCGTTCATTCGCTGCCAGAGAAAAATTTCGGGGAATGAAAAAAATTACTTTAAATCATTTTTAATGTTGCTCTCGTTATTCATCAAATGTAATGACCTCCTTCTGTTCTTTCTCATCTGATGTGTTACTCTAGCAGGGACTTTCTCCCTCACAATCCTATAAAACAGCCATAGTTTTTGTAGGAAACGTGAATTTTCTTCTAACTTTTGGCTAGGTCTGGGTAAAAAAAAAAAGTCACCTGACAACTACGATACTTGGTATAGCAAAATCCCAGTGGCGGCAGCTCGCCAAGAACTTACGTTTTGCAATATGCTGATGTAAAAAATATGGGCGACATATTTCTGCATGTGCATTTGAGACTGTTCAATAGTGTAACCTATAACTACTTCTTCAATATATGATTCTCAATAATTTCCCAGTTTTTGATTTTTTAAATTAAAGAAGGCGTCTTCATGACGCGTGTTTAGAGAACCTTTCCTCGAGCGATTCATTGGAGCCGTGAGCGCGTTTCTCTTTTGGGCAAACCTGCTTCACTGCGGATAATTCGCACAGTCCTTAAACTCTGCCTTTATTGCATGATGCGACCGCATTTATAATGGCTGTTGCCTGTAGTTCCCCTCTTTGATTTACATTCTCGTTAAGGCACTTTGCTACTTCCTAAACCACTACTTTCTTACTTTGTGGGGCTGATGTACGAGAAGTCACTTGAAACGTATACATATTATAAAGTAAGCTGCGACATTACGCGAAAGACCAGCCGACATTGATATAGAGCCCAGATTTAAAAATACCGTCCCAGTGTCATGGCGTCTCCTAAGGGTTACATGTTGGTCCAAGTTTCAATTAACGTGTCACCTTTCCATCTTTGAGTTGCCGAGATGGCAGTTGGACACTCAAGAAGGTAAATCTATACCGTCTCTGTGTCTGAAATTTGTGTGACCTGCCAACTCTCACAAACCAGAGGCTTTTTCGTGAGTTTCCGCTCACGACGCTCACTGACACCACCTACCCTTCTCAGATTTCCATTTTACACTTCTACCTTCTTTTCCGGCTATGTCCTATCACATTCTCTAGGCGCTACAGCAGCATGCCCAGCTTTTTGGGACATGTACTACTCACGCCATCTACCGGCAGGTGGCGGCGACAAAGCGCGTTACTTAATGGGAACGGGTACAAAAAAATACGTAAAACGTGAACAAAAGCACGTACGCAAAATGATTCCGGGATTTATATAATATAGAGTTAGTCGAAGATTGTGCCGAAGTTTCAAATCTCTGCTCTTATTACACGAGCTTCCCAGCGCGTCTGAATATTATGCATTGCTTCCTATGGCAAGGCACCAAAATTTCCCTCTTTTTCAGACTTTGAAACTGTATAGCGTCGTAACGCGGATAGATATCGAAAATGATTCCCGGTTTTAGGTACCCTAACATATGCTGATTAAAATGGTTTGCGTCGATCTGGCATAGATTTAATCATGCAGCTTCCTGGGGCCGTTTTATGTGCAACCTGATGTCGCCTCGCATATGAAACACGGCGCCTGCAGTGGGCAGTTACACAGAAGAGATGGTTGGGTGATTCCACATCAGATGGATCAAAGCGTGGCTTGTCGAAATTTTTATGTGATGTTTCCTGATGTTTAAATAAAAAAAATATCTGCAACTGGTTTAATCCATTTTTGTTTTCTATAACCACCGGATATAATTAATGGCCAAGAGGTCTAGCGCCGCGATTAAATGCTCTGCTGTTTGGCTAAGTTTTTATGAATGACATAAAATGTTAAAGTTATGTAAATAAAATCGTTTGACTACATATCAAAATGTTTTTATTTCCGCTCAATTATTTTTATTTTTGTTTTTTATAGCGAAATTTTTAACGAAACGTCAACCCAAGGAAACGACTTTTTTTTGCTATTTTGCGTATCTAAAAAAAAAGGTTACTACAAAGCAACAGAAATGCGCATTATGTTTCATGTTAACTTATCTATCAAACTGCCAGCGCTCCTATCCAACGTTTCCGATTAAGCGTTATGATCGGGCTAACTTCAAGAAACGCTGCGCAATGGAACAGCTCATATAGTATCCCAACAAAAAGTGTCATGGCAGTTCGGTTCCAGGTGGAGCTCCAGACTGAGCCGGTTGGTTTGTATGCAATGGTGCGCCGATGAAAATTAAAGCACAATGAGGGGCTCGCAATGAGATACATAAAAGAGGAGACAACAGCCACTACCCACACAAATGAAAACAAGTGGTGTGTGTGTGTGTCTGTGTGTGTGTGTGTGTGTGTGTGTGGGGGGGGGGGGGTGAGTTCATCAAGGCGAAATAAATAATGCAGCGTCATTGGAAAACTTATTATAAATAAGAAGAGAAAAAAAAAACGTATGGAAGGTGTGGAATTCGAAACAGTGAGCTCTAAATTTCAAGCTACAAGTAGACATTAGACGAATTCTTGGGACATCGAGCGGCATTATTGAATTGGCATTACATTTTTAATATTGCGGCGCAGTATGGATTCGGCGGCTCGTTGCCGTTACGGAAAATATCTTGCTGCAGTTTACACACCTCACGCACGTTTTAAAAGCCTCTACTGTGCTTTTCTTAAATAAAGTGGTAATAAATGCGATTTGGAGAGTGGTTGTAGTTTCGTTCACTTAGTTTTCGTTTTGGTTTTTTATGTATAACTGGAACGTAATCTTAGACTAAGTGAATTACATATCGGAAGTAATTGTAATTTAATGTGAATAATTTCGGAGTCGTAAGTGGTATTTTTTTTATTCCTTTTTAAACGCAATTTTTCCGTGTATGCATCGGCGGCATGTACTAACATATGCAATTGTATACCTCCTAATACTCGCTAGGTTACGCGTGGCGAGAGTTTTTATCACCGAGGCATGCTCCATATTATTATGGCTGGGACTGTACATACAACGCGCCAGTGCAGCGCTGACGTGATTGTCGTTGTGCCAGCATTCTTGCCGACTCGACTTCCTCGCGGCTCCGCTCGGACAGTGGAGACTGCTGCGACGAGCAAGCGCGCGACGATGCCAGTGGCGAGAAAGCGAGGGACTGGTGCCCGCGCGTGAGCTTCGTCTCCCCGTGCCACCACCCCCTGTGGTGTTGGTGGTCGGTGGTCGAGCGTCCAAAGAAAAAAAAAAGGGGGGGGGGGCGCGAAAAAAAAAAAATAAGTGCGTGGTGCAGTCTCTTTTTATTCTCCACACCCTCCCGTCTGCGAAGCGACGTAAAAAAGCTCACCGCTGAGCCCGGCAGCTCTGGCCGCTACTCGTGTCCTTCCTTAGGCGAGAGAGGGAAGGGCAGAAGAAAATGGAAAGGAGGAGTTCACGGTGGTACACCGCGTGGTGCCAGTTTTCCTAACTAAAGACCCGTGTCCCGGAAAGCTGGGCATGTATCGTTGACAATGGTTGCTATAATATGCAAGGCTAGCAATAAGCGTTAAACGCAGTAGCGTTAAGCAGTATCTGAGGATTACAACGTTGTCAATAACCAAACTATCCCAGACGTCTGTTTCCAGATGATCATGAAATGTATCGGGACGCCGATAAGAATCTTTCGATACAGGTTGGGCAGAACTAATTGTGATAGGGAGCTTCCCTGGGCCCCCCCCATAACCGCCTACTAATTACGACGACAGTGAGGTAGACGCCAACGACACTCAAGCCAGGAGTGGGTGCTTAAGAACTGCACTTTATAAAAGTGTTCAGAGAGGGTATCCCGGCGTTTTGGCTACAGCCCCGATGTACTATTGGCATAATGAATGGGTAAATTGTACGACGCAGATGATTACGATGCCAACAAGGAAAGAAATTGAACACTACTTATTGGCTTATTGGCCCGCTTATTTCCTCGTTCGCAAGCTAAGGCTTTGCGAGTATGGGAACCCAATGTAAACGTGACCAGACGGCAAACCTGGCGCACGGCATGATTTTGCGACGCGTAATGCGTGGAAAGGATAAATATTGCGCGCACGGGCACCTTACGAGGCAACAATGGAAAGCTTTAGTTTAGCGTTGGCTTAATAGTGGAATTAAAAAAAGTTACGTTAGCGTAGCGCGAGCAACTCATTAATAGAGAGAGGTTTAGTACATCGTTCTGAATTCATTAAGCGCCCTCCTCTTCGCATGGAGCAGAAACTGCGTTTCACAGTGGTCGATAGTGCTGGTAATTTGCGAAACATTTTTTTTATAACATAACTCTCCGGAGTTAACCAATTAATGGAGTAATGCTCTCTACCGCCATACAAGTCTGAAGAAATGGTTCGGAATCTTAAATTATATGCAATAAAAAACGTGAACCTACATATAGGCGCTATTAGTAAAACAATTTCAAACCACAAACTTCAAGAACATGTATACTTTCTATCCGATAGCATATAATGTGCTAATAATTTTCTTAAATACAATATAAATTGCCGTATTAAATTTTCTAGAACAAAAAGCACCATCATGACGTATAAAAACATATTTTTAATACGTCCATTTGTGTCTGGTATGAGCAGTTGCAGACGGTAGCATAGGAGATGCCGGCTCCTGGGGATTGGCGAGCTAGAATCGGTGTGTATCACCACAACTGTGCCAAATTAGAGCCTCGAACAACTTGCTCGTCGGGGCAAGATCAATCACAACGAAAGGTAGCAATACGAGCTGTGACGAGTACAACTGTCAGCAAGGGCCGCAATGATTTCTGATTCATCTGAGGTGGGCGGTTCTTGCATAGAAGGATGGGGCCACGTTTTCGCCCTAAGCACGCGATAACCGCGAAGCTAACTTCTGATAATTGCGTGCTTACGCTAAAGTTAATTATCTGCTAGCGTTCTGCGCATGCGCGCTTTAGATCCATTATTGCGCTACGCACGGAATAACGGAGAGCCCCTACAGAATAAATATCAAATGCTGATGCGCGCATGGAGAAAACACCACATGCAGCCGACGCTTGGTATGGGACTTGATAAGTAATCCTATCATTCCCGAGCTTTAAACGGGCCTGCTTTGTCTGTCCAGGAAATCGCTTCTAGCTCAGACCGAATCTCACCGTTTAGAGCGAAGTTTCGCCCACTCCTCTCACAAAGACTACTCGAAACAAAAAAATCAAGACAGGAGAAATGGCACTGTTCAAAACAAAAGAAGGGTTCCTAGAGACCTAATTTTAAACCAAATATTTCCACCGCCAAAGTGGTAGTAGCACTACGGCGATTAGCAAACCAGGAATGACCGACACAGCTTATCTCGCCATCATAGAAGTCGGTATCGGGACCAAGCTCTCCATCTGGTCGCGCTGCAGCGCATGCCTGCTTGCTTCAAAGTCAATTAGCTCCTTTTGTCCATTTCTGCCCCGAGGTGTAAAGTGGTGAGGTAGACGAAAACTCGCGCCGCTATCCGCAACCTGTACGCTGTTCGGACACGGTCGTGCAGCGCCGGCTCTAGTGGCGACCTCATTTCCCGTGGCACCATTGACTCTCTCGCATTCACACGCCCTCCGAGTGCAACGAGACCATTCTCGAACTAGAGGCCGGGCCGAAATCGTCGAATGCCCAGAGTGGGCAAACATTGAAGCACTCACTGCGTGTGTGTCCGCTACTTTCGCGGCTTCCAACAGCGGGCTTACCGCATGCGAAAGGAGGAGCGAAAGAAGCCGAGAATTTTGCGAGCTTTTAAAGTCGCTGCAAATATTTGCTCGAACTGGAAACCAGGCACACCTCGTTCAGGAAGTGCATAGAAGGGATTCCAAGCTTGATATCGGACAAGCGCCTTGTACGAGGACAATGTGTGGTAAAGTGCTCTGAATCCAATGTGCCGGCATTACTTTGGTTTTAGAATAATTTGCTGTGATTTCAAAAAAATCATGCCACCGTTTAAAAGACGTTTTGAAGCGCAAATGGTGGTTTTCTTCATCTCCAGACACGAGAGTCTTTCAAATTCGGGCAATAAAGAAAATAATTCAATTAAATCCTTATATCCTCGCGCTTTTCCTTGAATACGGCAAAGTTAATCTCAAACATGGTCCGACGAGTGCTCAGAAAAAACCAAAGGCTTACGGGTTAGAAATAAACTAACTCCTATCCAGTTTCATCTTCATTCACCTCGGATCCACAACGTCTACGTCGTTGCCCCCGTATCTGCTCCCATCTATTCGATCCTTCTGCGCACTGATCCATAAAGCTTTGCGCAGTGAATTTAAAACAGGAGGCGGTGATCCCAAGGTACACACGATGGACCTCACGTTAGATCAGACTTACCGATGCTGGCAGGAGTGGAACGAAAGGACTGCAACGAGCGTAAACGTTCTCTTTCTGTTCAGTTTTTTTTTCTTATGCAGGGGTACATATGCAAAATAACTTTTTGCTGACAGCATAATTAGTTCGCGTCAGGAAAGCGTTGTTTGCAATATAGGGGAAAACAGAGCGGGAAAAATAAAACACCTTGTAGTGCTGAGTACAGGTCCACACCAATACGTCGCATAAGAAACGTACGTATAGATACGCGCTGCTATAGCCGGATGTGGGTAACAGCTGATTGGTCACGCCAACTAAATTTTATGTTACGATTTTTTTTTAAAGTAGGCGAAAGTAAACTCTTGTGTAGCGTGACTGCTAAAAGCACTTGCAGTGATGAAGGAATTCAAACGTAAATACTGCTTGCAGGTGAAACTTCGCTAAATTCGACTAAAACTCATAAGCTCTGCTATAAGGGCATCACGCTGTAGTATCAATTGGTTCCTTCAGCGGCCTGGATCCCTCTTTAAATATCATTGCTGAGGTTATACTTAAAATTTTAAAAGTTTTCAGCAACATACAAAAGGCATCTGTTTAAACAAACGCAACCACCAAGCCTCGATGCGATAGGGTTGGCGTATCACCGGTGCCGCTTTGTATTACTATCTCATCTCAAAGTTCTTTTCCGCGCAATAAATATAATTTATATTCTTGCATGTCTAAATGAACTAACCGAAATTTATTTTATGGTGTAAAAAATTTCAACTTCTCGTGATGTCAAAACCTTGCACGTGAGTGAGGAATTCTGTAACTCTTCCAAGTGGGATCACTGTGGAGCGGTATAATTACCAGTGAGAGGTCGTGTGGTTACAACATCAATACCGTTTATACCGATCCGTATTCTAATCACACCGGCGTTTGTTCCCAACGCCAGCATTAATACTATAGTAATAATAAGCATTTCGGTCACGATCACTGTATTCATTACACACTGCGGGCCCTTGGGTCAAGGCAGGCGGGCATGGGTGCATACAAATCGTTTACTCAGTATGCAACCTTTGATTAGGCGCATATGTTTGAAGTTTGAAGTTTATTCTTAGTTTCTTAAATGACCCTGAACAACAGGTAACCTTTAACAATTTTTTGTAACCTTAAGCCAAATAAAACGACTTACATGGGTTTTGATTCGGTTAAGCAACCGCAAGACGCTTCCTAAAATTTCAAGAAGGCCCATTTCAAAATTGTCTTTAACACGATATGGTGCAGACGTTGGTTGTCGAGTGACCACATACTTTCATCAAAATTAGGAACGCGGCCTGCCAACTCTCGAGAATTTTAGCAACTTGTCCGCTTGCCTCTTCTCTCTCCTTACTATATCTAGAAATAAAATGCCAACAAGACTGGAGCGTAACGCAGTATGACACATGACCACTCGAAACCCAGTTAGGACCAGAACCCGCCGTGAGACAGACGGCATAACGAGCCAGAACAGGCGTCAGTATGCAGGCTTTATTAGGCTAGTTATTACGTTAATCGGCTTTATTATGTTAGCTTTTAAATCAGGATGTCAAAAAAATGGCTCAGGGTTGCATAACAGCATTACATGTGCAGCGTACGTAAATGACATAGAGTGCACCACTGAAATTAAGTTATGCCTAACAGTAAGCTAGAGTTACGCTATGACAAAATTAATAATTGCCGTCTGTCCAGAGGCTTGCACGTTTAGATTGATGTTTTGCACAGTTTCAGAGCTGCTATCCTATTCGAAAAAAAAAAAAAAAGAAGTGAAGATCGGCTTGATGTTACCAACAGAATCGTAATAATTAAGTTACGTGCGCAGCCCTGAATAAAGTACGCAGTGCATGCTGGTGCCAACGTTCAGTGAACTGCGTCATACTTCACTCTTGTTCCTCGTTATCTGGGTCTCCCTGCTTGATTCCATGATAGCTTTCAGTCATAGCTGTCGTAACCGCCTGTGGTTCGCGCGGGGAAATGCAGTCCGAATGCATAGACGCTGTCTCGCTTCGCAGGTTGCTAATGTTATTACGCTTTTGGCAATATCGGGTCCTGTCTGTGACGCAAGTCAGACGGGCACAGAACGATATCGTTCATTTGAGCCAATGCTTCTACTTCGCGATCGGGAGCCTCTAGCACAGCAGATAGTTTTGCAGAAATTGCGGAGAACTGTCAAAACTTCTGAATTTTACTATTCGAGCAGAGTCGGAAAGTGACGGCGAAGTGAGCCTGAGAATCTTCGTTTACGGCACCTCTCCGAGAAGGCCTGTTATACAGTTAGAGCTGTATAATTAGTCCCTAATCGCTCTGTAACAAAGGTGCCACTTGCGACGCAGGTAATTTCGCACTGAATATTGCATCCTTCCATATGTTACTGATATTAATGCCTGCGGAACAGTCAAATACGTATCATAAATAAGTATGCGATAAATATAAACAAAGTATGAGATATATATGTTTTTCTTTACAAGCCTCAAGCAAAAAGATGCACCTGCTATCTTTTACTCGCTTACTTCACTGGTTCAGATGAAAAAAATTGCGCGACCAAACGAGAACATTAAGAGGACCTAAAAAAGTGGCCGTGAGGTTATATTCTTGTGGAACTATGTACCAAATCAGTCCTATTAGCCACTGTCCTTCGAGACGCACAGAACTTTGTCAACAATATTCTCCTGCGCTGATGTTGATGATGATGATGATGACCTCAGGCATACACACGGCGGGGGATTGGCCAGGGTGCATTGTAGATTGTAAATAAATATGTTCAGTTGATATGTAGCACGGACATGCATTTCATCCTCTTCTGTCGATTACTCAGTTGGGATATAGCGTGAAGACATGCATTTTATTACGCTAGTGAAACATGCCGCAGTTTACCACTGTTCGAACTTGTGGACTAAAAAAAAGGGAGATAACTTTCAGCCGGTAATGAGATCCAATGCAACTGGAAGTTAAGAAATGCTACATGCAAGCATCGTAAGCACAAAAAAAGAAACAAAAACGCATGCTGTGAACTCGCCAATAAAAATAAAATATATTTCCTTTTCAGCGCAGATAAACGATGACTACTCGCACTGGAGTAGTGCAGTGATTTATTTTCCTGCAGCCCCTGCGTACATTTATCGCATGAACGACCGAATAGATGCCAAGGGAGAGCCGTTTTGAATTAAAGTTGGGGAGGATGCTTAAACGTTTCTTAAACTTAAACGTTTCTTATTCGGTCCATGGCAGATAGCAGCAGCCTGCAGAACTAAGTGGCATGATGTACTGCATTACGCCAAGCTAACAGTTGCGATTGTGACCACATCTCATTTGCGGCAGATAAATTATGTCATGACTACTGCTTTAACAAGTTAATCATACAGAGGGGACTGTTTACTTACGGAGCCGCTGGCATAAATGTGAAATGTTCCTATAAAGTGGTAATATAATTGTTGACATACTAGCGACTGATGCCGGACCAGCTATTACGCCGCTTTAAATGAAGCGATGAGCGTTATTCAGCATTATTCAGGACTGGAAGTCACAATGCGCTGTAAAACGCGTACAAACGTAAAAAAAAAAAGCGCGTCAACAAAAGTAACGACGCAAAATATATAGAAAGTATAACATGCCAACTACTGCTGTTTCCTAACCCCCTACCACTAATCCCAATTTTCCCCAATAGAGTTTATCAATCAATCAATCAATCAATCAATCAATCAATCAATCAATCAATCAATCAATCAATCAATCAATCAATCAATCAATCAATCAATCAATCAATCAATCAATGACATGAAGAAACCAAATAAAAACGCTCTGTACAGTGCGTGAAAAGATAAGGCTTGGAAACGTATGATATCCACACTGAACTTCAGTGTGGATATCATAGAAGGTGCATGCATTTCTGAAGAGCCCAAATATAGTATATTTGGGATCTTCAGAAATGCATGCACCTTCTCACGTTTTAAGGCAAGTTGCTTTCGAACCAACGTTTTAAAAATGTAAATAAAAACAGCAACAACTGTACGCCATTACTGTTGCTCCTTTTACAAGGTCCCCAAGCCTACAGCCAGAACAGCCTCAATTTCGGTAACGACTAGTGTAGATCCTTTCGAGGCTGTGAGTTGTATACCTGCGTCTGCGAAAAAGCTGTATCCCGGAGTCACGTATCGCAACCAGAAGCACGAACCGGCAAACGATGCATGACGCATTTTTAGAAATCCCGCAAACACACACTCCCTCCGCGTGACGCAGTCGGCACTCCGAATAACCGGAGGCGTAGACGATACCACACAAACATCCAGCACAGGAAAGGTCTACGCGGGAACGGACACGCACAACGTCACGGGAGAGGGGGGTAGGGGGGGGGGGAGGCACGCTTTGATATTAACTCAATTCCTTTGATGTCACGTTTTTCCGCCCGACGACCTCTTTAGGAAAGCGACGGCTTCATAGGAGATCCGTTAGGCCATTCAACCCGGCAACGGCGGGGATGGTCACGTGGGTACGAAGGTACCGACGTGCTCCTCACTTATTTACGTTTGCAGTATCTTTGTTAAAATGAGGCGCATGTTTCCATCGAAAAGTTGGTGGTTCGCAGTCTAAAGCTGTGCTTGTACTAAGTTTGCACCTAAGGTTTAAGATAAGCATAATATTTTTATGGAGTTATAAATGCCTGTCTGGAATGAGGAGCGTTGTACCCGACTCTACTTCGGCTGTTAGTCGTAATGAACAGTTGTGTTAGGAAGAAATTAAACTAAGGAAGAAACAGCTCAAATAGACGGGACGAGTAGAAAGGCGAGACAGACACATGAGCTGTGTCACAGCTCATCTGTCTGTCTCGCTTTTCTACACGCCCCGTCTGTTTGAGCTGTTTCTTCCTTAGTTCAACATGAACCAAACAGCCCGACAAAGCCCTCTTCTTGAAGAAATTAGAGTTTATGGCCCTTATCTTCGTCGGCCAACGCTATACAGTCTACACAACCGTGTATGCAATGCGATATCTGTGTCTGCTTCCTTGTTCTTTCGATATATGTGGCCACTGCCTGGGTTGCCCATCGCAGAACTGTGATCTCGGGCAGCCGAAAGATGTGTGAATGTAGTGAATGCGCAGTTTACAATATCCGTACCTTCTTGTCACTTACTGGCAGATGCGGTCAAAATACGGACAGGAGCTCGTATTCTTTGTTTTAACAACACTTGCTATAAAGCACCGAGAAAACAGTTAAAATTGGCTGCCAAATGCGGAGGAAGTGCTGCTAATAACAAAAAAACATTATCTTTCAGCATCATTTGGAAATCTGAGTAACGCGGCAAGTTTACCTTATATTGTGAAGCTCAGCACTGAGATGTTGATCGGTAGAGGCTGCTCTTATTCTAATCCACGTTTTCTTAGATAAATTAATAAAATTTCTGAGGCCTTTGCCAGGTTATAGCACAGAAGAACACATTTAGTTTTTTTGTCAGAATGACAATGGCAACTCATCAACAATTTCTCCGCTTGTGCAACTATTAGAAAATGGTGACACAAATAGAGAAAAATGCAAGGACGAACAATGAGAGGAAAACAAAAACTGAGACACTTCTTGATCCTTGGTCATGATATCACAGAAGTGGAATCTGCCGAAGAAGTACGGAGACAGAGGAGACTCCTTTCAGGCAAGAGGAGGTATGTAGCGCTATCACCATGAATCATGAATAGGTGGCTAAAAAAGGAAACAGGAAAGAAGAAAGACAAGAGTGAGGTCAAGAGATATCCCGTATCCAAAATATTAGCGCAAGAGTTCACTATTGCACTCTTCAGAGAATGAAAATAGTGTATGACCAGAGCAAGAAATACGGGGCTGCAAAGAAACAAAATGCCAGCCCCGTGATTGCAGGTTTTCTACTGAAGAGCGTTAGCAAGGGTTCGATGTGCTTGGCTTCCCAGTCCACGCGGAAAGCATTCTCGGAAGCCGTCCGTTGCTCCGGATCATTGGAAGCAGCTCAGCAGTGGCGATATAGCTATAGTGTTCTTGAACACTATAGTATAGTGTCGTCCTACAAAGGCCGGCTCTCCCTCCTCGTTCACTGCAGTGTGCGTGAGTGCGCACGTTTCGGAGTCCTGCTTTATAGGTCTTGGTAATCCCTCCAACGCTACCTGTTGTGTAGACTACAAACTCATTTCGGCAACTGTCTTCATTATACACGGTGGGCTTAATTCGTTTATTCCATTTGTGTTCAGCACGAAGCAACAAAGTAGCGTTTCTCTGTGACCACTGGTCCGACTTACACGATCCTCTGAACGTCTGAGACAAGGTGGCGCCCTTCTGCGACCACTGGTTCGGATGCCACGGTCCTCTGAAGGCCACCACCAATAAGATTTTAAGGACCAAATATCGTCGGTAGCAAATCCTTTACGCGTGCTGGGTCTCAACTCGATTGGCAACTTTGTGTTCCACATTGTACCAAATGGTACGCCACCAATTTCAACCCTATGCGCCAAATGGGTTCACCACAATTTTGACCCAAATGGTGGCTGTAAGTGGCCCAATATTGGCACCCGTCCAGGTGGCATATGTATAGCCGAGCGATAGCATGCGGATAGTTGCTGGCCTGGTGGCCAAGCGTTCGCGAGTGGGACATGGGGCGACGTCATTCCTTAATCATTATGATGGCGCGCTTTTTGGTAGTTTTGCTTGGTGGTCATGCGTTGTGATGACGTAAACGCTATGGTGTTGCTCCACCATGGTGACCATGCTGTGATGACGCCCGAAATGCGTTGTTGCGCCACTTTTGCTTACATGTGGTGGTGATGACGTGACTGCGTTCCGTTGACCTCCGTACTCACTCGCGAAAGATATTTCCGAATGGAGGGGAGGAAAATTTGACAGAACAATTTTGTTTTTATTCGAGTCTTTCATTATAGTAGTATCCCGAGTCATCCTTCACCTTCTACCTAGGCGAATCGATTATGCCAAAACCACCCAGTCAGCGCCCACTCCTAGAAAATTTAAATCGGGGGCCTTGCAATGTGTGAAATATACACCCCCAAAAATCGAGAAAAACAAATAAAAACGACGTAGGAGACAGACTGTTCATGAATCGATCCTCTCGAAGTGTTGCGATTCCGAGGTAAAATAATGTCTTTGAAGAAGAAAAACAATCGAGATAACGAAGGTAAGCATTCTTTTACTCTTAGGTGCAAGCAAGCTTACGCCCCATTAGGAAAGGCAGGTCGCTATGTCTTTGTATCCCAATATTTAGCGCCGATGCAGGCTTTACCGCATTTCGAATTCCAGATGACCCCTCTGTAATGACGCCGAACCTGGTTGCAGATGTGTGTTCGCCCTCGTACGACGCAAGCAGTTTGCTTAGCGGACAATAAATATTGGCCTATGAGTCTTGCGAGCTAGATAGCATTATAAAATTAAGCTGTGTATATCTCACCTGCAGCTCACAGCTGCCATCGTCCCGTCCGTAATATTTCGCCTACAAAGCCTACGCAAATATCAACGCCGAATTTTGGAATGCGCCTACCTAGGAAAATGTCCGAACGCCTGGCTTCGCATGCGTATGACTTCTATATATAGGTGCTGAAACCAGTGAAAGAGGGGAGCAAGCAGAAATAACCACCCTGTATCGCCTTCAAGTATTCGCGCCTAAAGCCTAGTAGACATGCTTGCCACAATAAAGTTGGAAGTCTCTAATTTGTGATGCATCTGCTGGTAGGAAGAATTTCGTAAGGCTGTCTCAAAGGCGATGTCGCTATATTGTTACTGGGTACTTATTTTGCGTCAAACCTAGCTGCTTCCGCGGTAAGGGCATCAAGGAAATGTCATTCGTAGTGTTTTTAACACATCTTGCTCTATAATGCAATCCGGCACTGCAATCCCATTGACAGCAGTCGAAAGCAAGCAGCCTTGGGGTGAAAACAAGCAGCGAAGTAAAGAATTGCGATAAGTAATAGCATATCTACACGCGCAATGGCATTGAGTGCAGTGAGATAACAGCATCCCTTCGGTTGCAATGACTGCGTCGTCCCCTGAGAGACGATCTGCGGATGCGAGGCGCTAAAGTGCGTGAACCATGTCCCCTCTAGGACGGGAGATGATACGAGACGGAGCAAACTTGTGATGCGAACACACGACAAAGAATACCAGAGGTAGTTTTGCCATGGCGCACAGGGGGGCTGCGCCGCCAGAGAAAGCATTTTCATGTCCAGCACATTTCGTGGCGCGTGTCCGCCATCTCTTGCGTAACTTGAGCAGTGTTCGGCGCCAAGGAATGTTCTGAGCTGCTTTGGACGATGTCGTCATTTGCAGATGCGTTCGGATGACGCCGACACATTCACAGAGGAAACGTTATTGCCACCCGAAGTGCGGCGAAACTCGAGGAGCGCTCGGCCTTGTTGCAAAATAGTTGTAAGGCAGAGGCAGACGCCCTCTGGTGCTTCAAAGAGGCTCTGTAGATTTCTTAATATCGGTATTAGAGGCGAGCCGTGCATGTATATGGCTTTTTGTTTTTTGCGCTGATATGACTGCTGCGCCCCGAGTTGGCGGTGCCTGCAATCCAGCGACAGGTCTTTTCTGAGACTTACACGGCTGGATGCGGTTCTCGTATTATATGTCTGATTACTCTGTATGACATTAAGAACTGCTCAGCGTCGTTGCATTAGAACCAAGTCCAATGAGACGATTATCACTCCCTTCTCCACCCTGAGCGCTGTAATGACGTCCAACACATTCTGAAACTAAATAAACACGCAGAGTAAACGATGGCGCTTTAATCCGCACAATAAAAGCATGGGTATAATCGGCACACATTTTCTTAGAAGAAGCAGGTATTTGAACGGAGAGTTTGAAAAAATGTTGTTTTTATATGCACCTAGCTGTAATGTTTTTTTTTTTCATGTTAATTTCTTTCCTCTTGCAAAATACTCCCGTCTTTACTTTTCAAACAGTTATCTGATGGCAACTTTAACCTGCTCCATCCATAATAAAAAAAAAAAAGAAAACTTATCGCAAACGTATCCGAGACGCAATGCCACTCTGCTTCCATCCAAACTTAAACTCTATAAAGAAATTCCGCATTATGATCATTTTTTTACCGGCCTTAGAAGAAAAGAATCAAGGAACGCGTACGAACCTGTAACGGGAATGACTGAGCGTTAACTGCAGAGTGATGCCAAGCAATGTTTTTTTCTCAAAGATGTTGTGTTTTTCTTCTCCTGCAACGTTAAAAAAAACGACTTTCTTAAGATCATTTATAGCAGCACTGAACGTTCACATTCAAACTTGTTGAGACACTGGCTAGCGTGACCTCGGCATTCCTCTGCTTTTGCTACAACCGCCTGTTTTCACTGTAGCCACTTTCCTGGTTGTTAACATGGCGACAACTCGTCGGTTGCTCAATATTGTCTGCGATGCAGGGACACTGTTAATTTTTGAGACTACTGTGGGAAATAAGATGCGGTTATGCAGATGTTCATGGGAATGGGCTACGCTTCCAATGTAGGGCAAAAATAAGCTTTTATTTTTGTTATTGTGTTCTTTGCGAGTAATTAAATTGTCATAGAAGACCGATTGCCTGCGTTTTGAATATATATGTCACGCAACTGAGGATTATTAAGTCTTCTGTAGACCCGAATGTTCCCACCTTCTAATTTTGTCATTTAAACTTCCCGTTCAATAAGCGCGTACATATCAAACTATATTACTGCAAGCTGTTTGGTTAACAGCTACATAACCTTCGGTTTATCTCGACATATTTACGACCTCACACGCGTTACAGAAGACTCCTCAAACATTACACATATCGTGTTAAACTCTCGAGCAAATATTAAATATCTTGGGGATCTGCCCGGTCTCTGTGACCATATAATATTACACGCAACGTTCCAGTATCGTCTCTTGTGCACTAGAAATACAAAGAAAGCCGTAACCCTTGAAGATAAAGTTGACTACGAAAGTGTAAGACAAGGAACTTGCTGCTTCTATATATGCCAGTTTCTTAAGGATTTCTAGAAGCACCATGTTTATTCAAACTGGCCATTCTTGAATATCAAAACACGCCAACATACCGACATACACAACCTCCTGATCAAACTACCTGAACGTTCTTCCTGAGGATTTTTAAACGCACTTCTAACGCCCCCTCGTAATAAAAGTAATGCCTTTTTAGAGTAGCTAGATTCGCTAATAGTGAACATGTGATCAAATTTTGGAGGATTGCTAATAGCGCGGGCGCTGGTAAAAATATTTCACACAGGAAAAAAAAAATGTTTGGATCACTATAAGGGAGCGTGAAATTTTTATCCTATTCATCCACTTTACCGTTCATACTCGGTTCTATCTCAATCAATTTCGAAAAGTTGTTAATCCTCGCATTAACTTAGGCTAGTACTTGCATTATGCATTTGACCTAATTAGGACTTGAAGTGTGTTTCCTTTTCAAAAAGTTACATAGAAGAACCTGTAGATGTCGCCAGCAGGTCCATTCTCCCTGAGAAGCTGAGCAGTCAAGACAGTTCCTGTGTGTGGGTCCAGCAGCCTTTCGCTGAAAGCGGGGTTCACTTCCAAATCACAAGACATTTTCGTTTCTGTTTCTGACATCGCATGTTCGTATCGAGCGACGGAGCATTTGAAATCTCGCTTTCTCAATGAAACGGGATCTTTTCAGCCGGTCGGGAATAATTTTCACTGCGAGGAAAAATAAATGAGTGTGTCCTCATTGTTTGCCTTATAATCTCTTATAGAAATAAGTATTCGGAAGATATAGATGAGGGCTTTATTCTACATGTTTAAAAATTTGTCCAGCATTCTGCGTGCGTAATTTGCCGCTGCATAAGCATCTGACAAATAAATGTAGTTTGAAGGAAGTGTGTTCCTGAGGCCACAACGAAAGAATCATGAATGAGCGAGCAGGACCTATGTTTGTTTGGTATGGCTTATTTAGATTAACTTCTTAAAGCGACTAAGGTTATGAAGAACGCTGTAGTGGAGGGCCCCACATAATTTAGACCTCCTGGAGGTTTTTGGCATGCACTGACATGGCACAGTATACGGGCGCCTTGCGGTTTGCTTCCATCGTGGTACGACCACCGAGACTGATTTCGAACTCGGTTCAGTGGTAGAGCACCTTAATCCACATCCACCTCAACGGGTTAGCGCTAGGTTGGAAGAAGATGAATGAGAAGTTCAGCAAAAGTAAGGCTGTATAGATTGCTCAGTACATAACCCGCACAGCTTATAATACAGGCCTGGCACTGGTTACATGGATGTGCTGAAGGGGTGACTTGACAAAGACACTGGCGATGGTTCCATAGTGCGCATCATCTTTCCCCTTAACTATATGTGGCTCCCATATGCTCTAAAACAGCGTCGCAAGCTATTTTATTTAACATGGAATACTACCTCAAGGACGTTAGTCCTCATTCGGCGGTAACATTCAAAAATGCTCAGTTTTCACTCTGCAGCAGACTGCTTGCACTGCCTGAGAGCGTTTGAGGCCGGGGCAAATAAAGAAAAGAACGATAAATGAAGTCCTAGTAAACATCGGCACAAGGAAGGAAAATTCACTACACGTAGTGTACGGCGACAATATGTCAAAACTGGACACATCACTCGCAATGAACGTCAGAAGTTTAGACAGATAAAACCAAGTTTACCTGAAATTAGGATAGTTTGTGGTGCAGCATTACGAATGGCTTGGTTACACATGCACCACACAGCCTTCACACTGCCGTCAGTGTTCTAAGCGTCTAACCAGCATAGCTGACGGCATGCGGTATACTTTCTTGATAGTTTACGGAGCATGTGTACTCTCCTACTGCGACGGAATAATTGAGAAACATTGTGATAAGATGCAAATTTTTAGATAGCGTCTTTATTTTAAGTTGCGTACTTGTGACGTAGGTACGCAAAGCGAGCTCCCCTATTTTATAGAACTTGTGCTATAAAAACACCTAAAGCAGGAAAAAAACAAAACAAAACATGTATGCATTAGATTGAAATCACCGATGTTCGGGTGTGCACACTTGACTGAGTCGGTTTTGTCATGTAACTAGTGCTGGTAGTTTTCTGAATTAATGCAGTGCAGGCCGTTAAAAATGTTGTTTCGGCAGTGTGTGCTTGCCACTGCTTGGTAGTCAGAAAGCTTAAATGGCAGGGCTGTGAAACGTGATATGCGAGTGAACAGTCATATACAAGGTGCCAACAATTATAGAGGCACGAGAGGAGGTTGGGTACCTAGCTAATTCAAAACTAACCTGGCTCCCAGTTCCTCGTTGACACTGAAGAGCCATGCATCAGCGAGATCTTTTGACTAGAAGAAGCCCGATAGCAAACATTTACCGCCATAGTTTAAAATAGGCATGAGACCGGTGGAGTGTTTTAACAGGGGAGGTTGTTCCGAGAGATACTCTTCAATAAAAGGTTGGTGGTGAAATTAAGAGAATGTGTAAAAATAATTAGGGTTCGCAGTGAACCCAGGTATCATCTTGGTTCTTTTTCAGTACCTCCTTGCCACAAGTACGTTGTGTTACATGTCATTTTATCCTGGTTCCAACTAGGTTACATTCAGCTGCCTACAAGCGTGCTCTGCCTTCTTAATACTCTTTAGGCGGCAAAGCCTGCTTGAAAGGCAAAAAGGAATGAAAGAGTCCATATTGACATTATCCTTTTCCCTGCAGCCCAAGAGTATCCGCGATCATCGTCATCACTATTATCATCATCAGCAAACATACGTCCTTTGAAAGACAAAGGGCTCTTTCGGACGTCTTCAGATAACACTAATATCTTTTTTGTGCCAGATTTGCCTGCCTTTTTTAAGTAAACATTCTGATCTCATCTGCGTTCCGACACGCAAGCCTAGGAAATTTACTCTTGTTTTCAGCTAGTATCTCTTTTATTCTTGTTAGCCGCTTGATACTCTCTGTTCTCTTACTCTTTGTTCACGCCATCTTCGTCACTTTCATTCCCATATTACACTATCATGTTACCAAGAGAAAAGTTAGCGTAATGACGTTGCGTTAACTTCATCACCGTTTTTCACGCGGACGAAATTAGCAGGAATTCAGGGACAACTGCATGGCTTGGCGTGCAGCGTGTATGCCCATTCGCAGCCGCTACAATAATAATATTGTCACGGATGAAGAATAAGAAGCCGAAACAGGCACGGGTAGGAATGCTCGCGCTAGATTGTCGGGCATTAATTAAAAAATCGTGTCATCATCATTGTACACCTCCCTGTTCTCTTTTCCTGTGCTCATCGGCTTGCCACCCAGTAACAATATAACCCCAATGAAAAGATTGACGCAGGCTTCATTCGAGACTGGCCGTGGCTACGACCAAGGTGGAGCGTCGTCCTCTCCACGCAAGAGGCCAGAGCCACTCAATTGCGCCCGGTCGTCGAACGTTATCGGGTCACTGCTTGTAAACGCTCTGCACACGATGATAAAAGCTCTGCTGACACACGTCTCACACAATAAAGGAATCATAGGAACCCTCCCGAAACTTATTGATCTTACCTAAAACTCTTGCTAGATCCAGTACGCAGCCTATGCTTGCTTCAGGAAAGCAGCGCAGAGAGAATATTCGCTGCAAAAAGGCATCAACCATAACTCACAGACAGGACAGCACAGCAACGCTGACATGTGCATATGTATGGCCCCTAGCGAAAAATCACAGTTATTCTATAGCTACAAAGTACACATCGCGTGCACTTCAACTGGAAGTCCTAATCGATCAGGTCTTTGTTACAGCTCATTTGCAAAAAATGCCAAGGGTTCAGGATACTGGATGCCGTTCTTGATGCCCTCCCAAGACAACATTCACTGTCGCCAAGATACATCTTTACTCTGTGACCAACTTCGCCTTAGCACGCTTTCACAAAAAGCACCCCCCTTCCCCCACCCCCCCTACTTACCTCATATATGAAGTTATAACACAAGTATACCCCGCACTGGAAGGAACATATGCAATCTACGCAGAATTTCGTACACATGGCTCAAAACCGGGAAATTACACTGGGAAGGTTATGAACAAGTAAGTGGGAAAATAACAAGACTGCCTAAGTACGCAGCCGTTTTCAAAACAATATATTATATTACTTATCCAGCTCGAATAAAACATATTTGCAGCATAAAACACAGTGAAGCCTGTATTGGTTCCATCAGCATATTTGCAGAACTACATGTAAGAATTACAAGTTTTGCCTGATTAGAAAGCATTATGTACGCTACAGGACAATTTAAAGCAGAATCATGTAAGGGAAGACAAACATCTGCCACCAAATTTCTTCTGTCATTGATTGCTTGTGTCATTGCAGCCCTATACTGCGGGGCTTGCCGCTGAATAGGCAACACGTTACTGTGCTGCTGTTATGCAGCGACTATGCACAACAACGCATTACTATGTAGCTCCGTAGTAGCTTTGTTTTGCAGCTGTTGACAAATCACAGCTGCCCCACAAGTAAAAACAAATTTGCTGGGTGTAGAGCCACCCGATCAGTGCTCTTGCATCCTTAAACTATTTCTCTCTAAAAGAAAAATAAAAGTCATGTTTTTAGCTGAGTGCACCTCTTCAGAACATGACATACTCGTCGTTCGTCCATATATATAGTAGCCACTGGCTGACCTCTTTGTGCATCCGTTTTTCCGATATTTGTACCAAATTATAGTGCAGCAGTTTGTCGTACAGCGTTCCGCTAAGTGTCGTGCTATTTCGTGCTGCATGTAGCATACATCTGATAGTGAAATTATGGGCTAGCTCATGAACACGACACGGGCTCAAACCGATGATACATGCACACACCTCCAATTGTGGGCCTTCAAACCGAAGTTTCTGTAATTAAGGCGTGCACTCGCCCCTTGAATCATTGATGTCAGCGCGCGTCACACACACACACACACACACACACACACACACACACACACACACACAGCATGCACCTGCTGGGCTGGTCTGTAATTCTTTCATATTCATACACGTTTCTGAAGACCAAACATTCTCACAGCTAGAATGTAGCTGCGATCAACCAAAACGTGAACATCCGGGCACGAAACGAGACTTAACGAGATGACTCTCCGCTCTCACTGGTTTCCACGCCCTCCCCAAGGATGGCCCACGGTGCCGCACACTCGCGTGTAGAACACAGCCAACGCCTTCGCTATGCTTGAAGTGCGTTCAGGCATTTGGAATAAAGTTGTTATAGCGTTGCATCACCAGCCCATGGCATTTCTCTTTTTTTAGCAAGGTGTTTTACATACGCTAGGAGATAACTCGAATGTGCTGCTCCTATATTTTTGTGAGGCTACTGTCTCTTCGTTTCCGCGTACACGTCTGCATAGTTTTGCACTTCAATGCCGTAACGTTAGAGCGACTTCATCTTTGCAATAAAGCCTGATGAGAGGAGATGTAGGGAGCGTCTTGCGGAAAGCGATCGCTTTGCGAGTTATACGCCACGGCTGAAGACTTGTCGCCCCTGCCAGACATTGTGCTGTGGCATTAACCATTTCATGCTTACATCAGTCGTTTTATCCTCATGTGTAGTGTGCGGTAACCTCGGGTGCTAATGTGGCATAAGATCTAGCACAGTAGAATGTAACACAAAACACAGCACAAGGGATTCAATCGAAAACAAAAAGAACTTGTTACATTTTAGTATTTTTCTGCAACCTCCAAAGCAAATGCTACACTTGGAAGAGCTCAAGACAAGTTAGCTCTGTCAAGGCCGTTTAATGTCTTCAAACTCCGACAGGAGGCTATAAAAAGTTAAAACAATTATTCCAATCTCGTACGAAAGCGGCGTAGCGCAGTTTTTCTCTCACTCCCGGCTAGCGTCTTGTAGTTGGCTGAAATAAGACGCACATTTCTCAACAAGTAAATTAATGCTTTTATTGATTTGCCGCACTAGGGTAGCGCAGCACTTCTTGACTTTCCTTTGTCTTGGCGTCGGCGTTACTTTCGATGCGATTTCGGTATTACCGAGTGGAGGCCAAAGGTCAATCTTAAAGGGCATAGTTCAGGTCAAAAGTGAGAGGTGAAGTCATGACTGATCCTTTCCATCACTACAATGTATGGGCACAATGTCATGATCATGCTTGGCTGCTAACTGTTGCTAACTAATGTAGCTGTCCTACAGCAAGGGAATGAGTCGACAAGCCAGAAAGGTAAGATTTACTTTAGGGTATGGGCCTCCGAATTAGTACTTTCGCATTAAAAGAAGATGTTACTTTAACCGGAAGGATTACTCGCTTTTCCAGTGACGGCCGCGGTGGTCGTGTGGTGAGTGCACTTTGCCACTGAGCCGGACGGTCAGACCCGGTCACCGGGCAGCGCTTCGACGTAAAAGAAGCGTAAAATGCGCCTGTGTTTTTGCGGCCTCGGCGGACGTTAAATGACCCCTGGTTGTTCAATATTAATCTAGAGATCTCTGGAAAGGCTTCTTCAAAGTGTTAAACCCTATGCTTCAAAAATGAAATTCTCTACCCTTTAAAAACAGCCTTACGTAAGGGACGTCGGCCTTTTGATCAGCAGAGCAGAAAGGGGGAGATGTCGCAATATCGCTGCTAACACTTGCTTCTCCAGAGGCGGAAGACTACCCGCACAAAAAAAAACAAATGTTCCGAGAGCAGAGAGCACTGTGGAATATGCACTGCAGAAATGCGAAAGCCTCAGCTAGCGTTGCTGCTGCATACGGCATCACGTTTGCACTCATTACCATTCCCAACTAAATGCACCGTCATTATCACGAATACTGTCATCATTGTGATTTTCACTAATTGCGGTGTCATTGTCATCGCTACTATCATCCCCACAGTAGATAAGGAGAATTATGATGTGCGTTTCACGATCCTGGCCATGGCGCAGTTGTTTGAAGCGCTGGGCTGGGGATCCGAGGGATAGAGGCGACAGAAATTTTATTTTTCAGATGACGTCATCAGGATGATTGATAGTTAGTTTTACTCATCATACAGCCGTTATTAGCAAGTGACACACCAACTCACAGATCCGATGCACAGATGGGACGCATAGATTCGACGCACAGATCCGACACACAACTCTCGCGCATTGGATTTCATTTCATGAGCTTAGAAAGGTTTTCGCCTTTAAGTACCCTACAATGATTGACTTCGCTGAAGTAAATGGCAGGCTATCATATTGTTATAAACCAGATTTTGCAGTAGGAAAAAAGGCTGAGCTTTTTTTCTTTGCGGCGAAAACTGCTATAATATTCCAACTCCGCAAACGTACAGAGACGCACAGACAGCCCATATTTAGCCCGTAATATCATTCCTGTAAAACTGGTCCTTATGCCTATGTGAAATGGATGAGAAGCTTGACTGGCTGTAATAATCACTTTATACAGACGCATCGGAAGAAGTGCGCAGGTACTGCTGACGACTCTTACGGTTACCCACGCTGCCACAGTGTCCCCATAAGTGCCCCCCCCCCCTCCCTTTTCTTATTTACGGGTGTCTTATGGCGGAGATGGCTAGGAGAGGGTGGAAGGGATGTCTCGATTTGAGTAATGCACTCGCCTTCTCTCAGGTCTCAGGGCTGTCATGATGTTGCTTTCTATGGTGTTGCTTCCAATAGCAAATTTTTCGAGAACAATACCCCCCCCCCCCCCCCCTCCCGCCTCCAACCCCACTGTATTGTCGCCACTGATCGAATGCAAGGGCCCTGGATGCAACCACACTCAAGGCTCAATTTAAAACTATGTGAGCTCGACGGGTTTGTCAATTAGTTCTTGCTCTCCTAGCTCTCCGAGAGGAGTCATATAGGAGTGGAAAATTGTATTTCCTTTCCTTCCGCCGTGAGACAACTTCAGGAACATTTTGGTTGATTTTTCACCCGTTGTTAAATCATTTCGCCACCTTTAGTGCCGTTAGCAGCACTTCTACTTGGGCGCTGCTGTGTAAACTTAAATAGTTGTCAAAGTTTTGAATAATAAGGGCAGGATCAGTGAGATAAAAAGGTCAGCGCAATGAAATATAGCACTGCATTCAGTCGAGTAATTAGCACAACGGCATATGAAAGATTGTAAAAAAAAAAACTAATATTTTTCATAGAGTAAAAAACACTCCTTTTATTTAGTGCCAAGTGCGCTGAAGGTGAGAGGTAGTAAATGATAGTATGATCCCCTTTTGGAAGAGCAAACAACTGCGCAATAGTGGTAATTCTCCTTCTCAAACAAGAACCACTAATATACCCATGCATCTCCTTTGACGGGGCAAAACAACCGATAGGAAAGATCCGCCCCGGGAACAAACTGAAAGCGCATGTTGATGCAAAATATTTTTTCTTTTTTCTCCCTTATTGAGAACTGCTGCATTATGCTGTGGCTGCATCCCCAGCTGAACGCTTTTAGTAATTATTTAGGGGGAAATGAGTGGTTCTTTCTTCAGAGAGTGTTAGGGGACACTGCACCATTTATATATAATCATGCGAAGATAGTTGTTCACAATATATCCGAGCACACAAACCGCAGCGAATAAAATGTTTCGATTTTATTACAAGATGAATCAGGCGGAACTGGCTAATTATTTGTACAGCCTACTTTTTTTGCCGTCATTTCAGGAACTGAATTTTCTTTCGAGTACGTTTTTCTTCGCATTATGTACACGTCACTGGCATTTTAGGATGCTTTTGCGTTTGGAAAAGTAAAATGGCAATTATTTAAGCGAGTAAATACAGCATTAACCATAATATCTTACTGCCTCATCCCTTTAATAAAGAAAGTGCGCAGGCGTGCGCTTAACGCTCCACACAACTGCAGAGACTGAGCATGTCATCGGACGCCGTCATCTGAACGCCCCGCTCATTCCCGACAGCATGGGATGGCAGGCTCTGATTTGGTATGCAAATTGGATAACGCTCTGTCTATTATCGCGTTCGCGTATTGCCCTGCGCAGCCCACAGCCACTCCTTTCTTCTTCCATCCCGTGTCTGACGAGCCCTTTTTTTTTTCCTGTCGCTTCGATCCCTTCGGTCTCATCTAATTGCTTTTTCTCCCTCTGGTGTTTGTATTCATGCCCGGAATTCTGGGCTGGACCCTCTCAAGGCATGGGCGACCGGTTAGGCGCCCCACACGCTGTCGGCGTTGCTCTGTTCAATCCACTCTGATTCCTGCGGTAGTGAAATGGTTCCTTCAGTGTCGCTGTCTCATTACCGCGTCGGCGATGCCTATATATAGAAGGCAGGGCGACAAAGAAATGAAAAGCGGCATAGAAGCACAGCCTACAGTTCTTGGTCGGCTGCCATCCAACTTTGAGGAATACCTGAAAACTACTTTAACTAGTTGCACCAACTTTCGTTCAGCAGCGACAGTTAGGTAAAGACTTGCACAAGAAGCATCCCCTGGACACAATGTTGTCCAGTTTGTCTTTGAAGTGCCCGTCTTAATGTTCTGCTCACACCCAAAGGAAGAATAGAAATGATGACCAGGAGAGAAAGGCACATTCACAACGTACTAATCCAAAGTTTTTGTCCCTTGGATGTATTCAAGCGCTAATTTTGTGACTTTGAAGGTGAAAGTAGAAGTGAGATGTTAGGTACATGACTTGAAAACTGTACAATGCTGGATGGAGCAATACGTGTTCCGCAGGATATGGCCCACGAGAGATACGTCTATGTTGTTTGTGCTGACGGGTTCTACAGCAGGGCGCAACTCATGTTGGAGCTTTGCGATTACAGCCTTAATAATTACAACACAATTATTACTTTTGGTTTGAAGGGCTAATAATATTCTCGGAGTAGGAAGCCGTCAACACCAAAGGCGAGTCTCGTTTTCAAATTTTCTCCTCCGCAATGTGATTAGAGACTTAACGAAGATCAAAATACTACATTTGGAAGCCTGGTGGGCTGGATATCATATACCGCAATGCATATATTTATAGCGACATTGCTTCGCGTGGTATATCTTTGCCAAAACCATGTTAACTCCTGATAAATCTTGTCAACACAAATACGCAAACAACATAAGTATGTGCTGCATAAGGAGTGAAACAGACGGGATATTACATAAGTGCAATACTGAAAAGATAGCTGAACAAATTTTCTAGTGTGCATTCTTGAGTTTCGTAAATCGAAGAACCACAGTGGTCATTAATAAAATTGAAAAACTGTGCTTATTACGGCCTCCAACTGCAGTCGCCTAAAATGTGCGGTTGCCTAAAACCAAAACCAAAATATTGATTAGGTAATTTTTGTTAATCAGCGGTATCCTCACCAACCTCTCTCATCCTCTCATCTGCATGATGCCAACTCACAAGCGCATACGGCACAGGCATCTATTTCGTAGCTTTATAAGCAGAGGTTGTTATAAATAGAAAAGAAAGAGTGTAGAGGTCTCGCTTAAAGTTTCTCAGAAGTTTCCTATAAAGCGACTTGGACTAGGTAGTGCGTAATACCGGAGGCAAGAAACAATAGCGGCGACAAAGACTAAAACGCAAATAAACGACGCCGCAAAGTGGTAATTTCATCAATTTTTACTCGCTGAGAAGCCAGAAAATATATAAGTGACCAATACAAACGCAGAAAGAAGGACTACGTACAATAAACCAAGCTGTCAATAATAACACATCTCGTTCTTATGAAGGTCCGCAGAAATATCTTTTATGTAATATATTAGTCCTTTTTAATTGCAATGCTCCCCAAACTTCTAATGCGCCTTAGTACATCTGTTCTTGCGTACAATCCTTATCTCCCGAAGTCGCGATACATGGTCATTAAAACTCAGGGAGTTTTCACGTAGCGATTGATGTGACACTCTGTGACACACAATGAATGCTTCACAAAGCTGCCGCTAGATGGTTGCCTCATATTTATTTTATTGACCGCGCGTGTTCAGCTGCATGGTAATTCCCACATCGTACTGTTCGGCCCCTGTAAACCTTAACGCAAGTCAATGAAATCAAATATACCACCCAGCTGTAGCCCTTCACAGACTTGTGCAGTTTCCGTTTTGTTGCCTTCATCTGCTACCTTCGATAAGGTGTAAGATGTATTGTGTAATAGTGACAGGTAGTACTGCGCAACAAGTAACAAGTTGTCACCCACTGTCCCCGTCCGTGATAAGGAAAAAAAAATGAAAACAGAGAACGATAAATAAAAGAGCGTTCAAGAAAAGGCGACGTCAGACGCAAACCTCGCGTAGCCACGACCCTCCATGGCAAGTTTTCCTCCATGGCGCTCCATCTGCCCCGGACAGGGGCTCGGCGACGACATGGCGGTCGGTGTGAACGGCTCTCCGCAGTTACGTGACGGCGGCAGCCGGTGAGGCTTTGCATACACGATGACGGCAGTTTCGCGCCTCGCTAACCCCGCTACGCTGCCCCCTCGGTCTCACCCGATTCATCTCCCCTGTAGGGCTATTCAGCACACGTGATGCGTTCACCGCGACCAGCGGCCTGTCTTCTGTGGTTTTGTGCTGGGCCAACATTAGTAATCTGATTCCCCTCTCCGCCTCCTCCACCCAGCTGCCTATCGCCGTTCGGGCAATCTGCATTACATTATCCCGCTCTTTTCATCTCTTACTCCTTCTACCTTCGGCTTCAACTTTTTTTTATTGTTCTTTAAGAGGGTGTCATATTCTGCTGCTTTTATCCAGGCGAATGTCTCACGCACCGAGCAAAAACCAATAAAACCAATAAAACCAAAAAACTAAGGCCACATCCGCCTAATCTCAGGTTGTCTTTACTTTCCTCGATTAATTCAATTCCCATTCGCGTATTCGGTCGTTAGCATCTGCATCCGGTTACCCAGAAATCCCTCTTCTTGCTGACGCTGGACGGTCAACGTTCTTCCGGCATGTGATGTCACGTCATTATTGGCTACTAAGTTTTCCAGGATGTCCCAAACTGTGCGTTGTCAGTGCACTTTAAAGAACTCAGGGTGGTCGAAATTTCCGGAATCCTCCCCTATGGCATCTCTGATAGCCCGAGTCGCTTTGGGACGTTAAACCGCACAAACCAAAACCGAACCAAATTATTTTTATTTTTCGATAACTAGTGACTTTTGCAGCAGTGCAATTTTGAAACTTCTATATATATTTTTTTGTCTTCAACTCAGTGGTAATATTATGAAAAGATGGCGGCCCAGTTGGTTGTGTGTTCGTGTCTTCTCCTCATTGTTGCGTTTAGTTGGACTATTTTACCCATTTCACCACTGCTAGCGGCCCAGTTGGTTGTGTGTTCGTGTCGTCTCCTCATTGTTGCGTTTAGTTGGACTATTTTACCCATTTCACCACTGCTAGCATTAAAGTGCAAATGTCCCCTTCAGTGCAACCTTTCCCCTTAAAGAAAGCACAGCTCGTACATATATGAAGTAGCTCAAGCAGCATGTCACCATTAAAACGAAATAGCGGAGGTAGAAGAAAGAGAAAACTCGAGTTTTCCGGCTTTCTTCTACTTCTATAACGCTGGAAACGGTGGCGCAATACGCCACTGAAATGCTCTACTTCAGAACAAGGTACAAGATACGCGCGCATTTCAGCGAGCATGGCGCCGAAAGCAGCTCAATCAATGCTATACTCAGTTACTGAAAGTAAAGTGCTTCTCCCAGTCTGGTCGACGGCCAAAACTCCCTAAGGGGGAGTGTTTCCCTAGAAGCTACACCATCAGTGACTACGCAGTGGATTGCCGCAAGGGGCGCCGGTTGCCTCCGTTAGTTACGGGATGCGCGTCTGGTGCTTGGGGCAATTCAGCGATGATGCAATCCAGCCCAGTAGCAGTAGCAACAGCGCAATCGATCCCGCCGAGTATAAGTTTGCTGCTGCTGATGATGCGACGTGGGAAGACAAAGGACGGGCTCTAAAGCTAAAGCCGTTCGGCTCTAAGATATCAAATTCTACATATACCACATAAATACGTCATAGCTACATTATACGTTATCCTACGATCTTAATCTGGTTCCCTAACGTAATAAAGCATTCCAGTTATAAGTGGAACTTTCACTTATGCAAGTAGAACTTCCACTTATATCTGGAACTAGCTTAACACATATATGGAACCAGATTAAAGTGTATATCAAGCAAAATAGAGAGCCTCTTTGCAGCAGAAGCTAGCGTTTTGCTTGTGCGTGTAAGGAAGCTTGCACGCACAGACTACGCCGACAAGGTGCACCGGTGGTGAACACACCAAAGTGTCTATAAATGGAGGTAAAGAAATAAAATAAACCTTGTTGTCATTACACATAAAAAATTATCTTTTGTGCCACCGTACCAAATACAGCGCAAAAATTATACAGAGCAGCTCCCAGATTGGACAACCGTACTTGGCTCTTTACATTGTTTTATTGGGCGCTACGGGTAATTTTCTAGCATGAACTAAACAAGCAAAGAAAGCGGCAAAAAGGTATTATTCCGTTTAAAGCAGAACGATAATCAATTCAGTGTTTCGCACAGGAAGTCTTAACAGCTAGCTCGAGGAAACAAAAAGATGAAATTACATCAACATTTCTCCTTCAAACATACCAAGGAAGTAAACTTTCAAGCGCTAAAGTCATTAGTTCAACGGGACAAGCAGTTTAGTTCGCTGACTAAAGACTTAAAAACATTAATCACGCCTATAATTTATCACACCCATTCAGAAGAATCATGGCCCGTTTCTGTTTGTTAAGCCTCGGGTCAACGTTCTTCATGGATTGAACAAACAAAACGACAAAGCTGACATCGTTCTTATCTTGTTGTCTTACCGAGCAATTATTCCCAGTCGAGTTACTCACCTGAACAGTTGTATGCACATTAAGGACCTCTAGGTACTATATGCGTTCTCAGCAAGCATGTTTATTTACTTATTGTCCACTTATTCTGGTCCTTTGGCGCCGTCATAATGGGACCAAGCTACAATGAAATGTGCACATAACACGTCTCAGAGACGGCTTTCTTCCCAACTGTATCTTCAGCCATGGAGACGCGTTCAGCTGGGACAACTTTTTCCCGAATATTTTGATTCGTATCGGTAGTACTGGTAGTTCGCTTCAACAGAGCGTACTCACCGGTTGTGTAAACACATTTCGCGCCTGTGCCGACAAGTTCCTCACTGCCAGATGCTCTCGAAAGGAAAACAGCCCGCGGCTATGTTCGCAGGCACGCATGGAACCGCTCGACGCGAAACACCGAGGGACGCGTTCCCTATTCCGGCCGTCTAACGCGCGCCTATCATCCCTCCCTCCCGTTCCTCCGTACGTTGCGTCACTAGCTAATGGATACGAGACTTCAAAGACGATGAAGGACTCGTGCATGCGTACGCTGTCGCGGATGCAGCGGGGGACCGATAGAAGAGGCTACCAGAACACGATGGCTGTCGGTACAGCGCTGCACAAGCGCGAGAGGTCTTGAGTACCTTCGCGCTCAGAAGAGGGCGCGCGCTCGGGCGACGCGAGTAGCTCCCCACACGCGCCAAGCGACAGCGCGTCAGAAAGCGTGGGGATCCTCAAGAGCGTGGGGATGCTCGAGGGAGGAGGCGCCTCGCAAGTCACAGAGACGAGCGGTCGAAACTCGATGCGTTGCCCCCTCGTGGCGGAATTTAATTACAAACGTCTTCCCTCATCTCGATCTCTCTCTTCCTCCAAACCCTTCACTCCCGACCCTGATGTCTCGCATTTTCCGTCTTTGGGAGGCGCCTTCTGAGCCGCAGTGCCTCATCTATACCCGTGATGGAAATTAGGGCTGGCGTTGGGATAGGAATAGGAGGGAATTACACGAGACGACACCCGAACGATTCCTAGATATCGTTCTGCATGCTCGTCAGTTGTGTGGACGAAGGAAGCATCGACGGAAACTGTGTCGGCTAGGTGTGTACAGCCCACACCTATTCGGCTCCGTAGACTGGGTAAGTAAAAAAAGTAAAAATGAGCAGCCAGTGTTCGCTGCACGTCGGTTACTTCAGCAGCACATTCTGCTTCCAGGCAAGTTTACCCTTGAAATAATTTGGTAGGTTCCTTCATTCTCAACGCTTCCAAGTAACTGGGGCTACAAGGGAAACCGTGGTGTAGGGCTCGAGATGACTACAACCCGCCCGGGGTTCTTTAACATGCACTGCCATCGCACAGTACGCGATAGCTTTGCTTTTCTCCCCCATTTAAATGATACTACGACTGTTTGGATAACACCCGCGACTTTGAGTTCGGCGAGCACCTTATCAAGCGGGCCACAGAGGCGATCTCCTTGATTCTGAACAGAAATTGCGCCAGAGGGTGGACATCTGCGTTGAAGGATTGTATACCAAAGCGAATACATGCATCCTTATTCGTCCTGAGATGTTATTATCCAAGGTTCTGTTTTAATTTGCTAATATGAATCTTGTGCCTTTATGTGCAGTCACATGCAACATTTTGCCTGTTTCTATAGATAACTGGCTTTGTATGCAAAAACAATGATCATTTCACACTTATCATATTTTGTTTATGTTAAATCAACTTGTCCTGGTCTAATATTCGGCGTAACGTTTAAGTACGGTATTTTATGTCCTATCTGTCTGACTGACTTCTATTGAGGAAGTGAATAGCACTGAAAGTTTACTGCATTTATGGCTGCTTGCTTCGAACTGCAATAGCTTCTCTGTTCACACCGGTATTCATTAGTCCACGTTACGCTCGAAACTGTCTCGGTACGGTGTCGTACCATACAACGCTCTCACAACAGGAGCGACAGAAGCCCACAGCACGCGCAAACAGTTTTCTACACAGCTGCCCGTAGCTTTGCTGAACTGCACTAAAGGGCGAGAACTCCGTCTGGTTTAGTTACGTGTACTTTTCTCCAGCGAAAAATCCCTATGGGTCACAATATCCTCATACAGATTTCTCATACTAAACTCATACTAAACTCGTACAAATCTCATATAATCTATTTCAAATATCATTCAACGTATGAGAACTGTATGAGATTGTATGAGATTTGTATGAGTTTAGTATGAGAAATTGGCAGGAGGTTATTGTGATTCATACGTTTTTTCTTCGCTAGGGAATTGTTACTGAACTACGGACACCTGACACTGTACAGAGCGCATGCATCATGTAATGTTTTCGTTAATCTCTTGGACAGCGAAGAAGAGGATGCTGAAGTTGTGTGATGCACACTTTGCCAAGAATGGCAGCAGTTGTCGAGCACGAAGTCCGAACGAAGCACCGCAGCGAATGCGGTGAAAAGGCAAGTGCGTGCGAAAGGCAACGAGACTCAGATAGACCACTCCTACCGCCAAATTCTGTGATTTGTGGAACAAAAGCAAATGTTTACAAAGTTGAACTAGGAAGTTGAGGGGTGCCCCAAAGCCGAGAAAAACATTGGAGACGATAGCTTAGTGGCAACTACACAACTAAACACCGCCTGGCGAATCAGCTTAGCCTACATGGCCATTAATGCACATTATTCGACACCGCTCACTCCCTGTAATAAGTGCGCGATTCTTCTTTCATATGGTCGCCAGGACGTCTCTTACGATAGAAAAAAATCTGGAAAGAGAAATATGTAAGAGAAGAGAGAGGGCGAGAGAAGAACTTTATGGATGGCTAACACTAAGGCCCCAGTGAAAAGAGAGCTTGCTCGCAGGTTGCCTGCCGTGCACGATTCCAGCCAAGTACTCTAGGGAATAAGGAGAGGTTGTGGCAATGTTACATGTGCAATGAGCTTGGACGTACGATGTGCTACAGTGATATGAAGCTACTGAGGACACATTGCGCACGAGTGACTATGATACAAAAACAAACAAACAAACAAACAAACAAACAAACAAACAAACAAACAAACAAACAAACAAACAAACAAACAAACAAACAAAGATATTGCAGCTCTGGTGGTACGTAACGGATGCAGGACCAGCCAACGCAAAGCGCAACGGAAGAACGATTGTCAGCGCAAATGAAATAAAAGTAATTTCAAAAGTACAGCCTATAGCACTTACTTATTGAGACAGATAATCAGCCACTAGAAGTGTTCTCAAGGGGCATGAATATCTGGCCAAATGAGCATTTAAGTGGATTCTATGTTCTTGATTTGTTCTCCTAGTGCAGGGTAGCCAAACTCAACATCAGCCTTGTTAAAATACATGTCTTTCTTTCTCTTTTTCTCTCTCAGCAAGCATGTCAGAAGGAGGAGCAGCGCATTCGGCTGCAACTCTAGAGTAGCTTCGGAAACTCACCACCATTGCCGCCAAAATTATTTTCATCAGACAGATAAAATTAGAGATACTGCTATCACTTTTATTATCACTTTTAAATATAGTGTTATTAAAGTCGCTTATGATTTATGATACCTTACTCATATAAATCTCATCTAACCAAACAACAGGATACTGCTTCTTAGCCTGTGCACTGTGCCTTCCTTCTTCAAATTACTACTTTATAAAAGACTTGTGTCCTATATACTTGAATAAGCTGGCGAAATATCGGATTTGGAGTAGCCTGACCTTATTTCAGCACTTGAATCGACCGAGAATCGTCTTACTCATTTTCATTCTACCTTCATAGCTAACCGCCATTCATTTGGCCACTCCTTATATAATGTCCCGCGTCAGGACTCTTGAGCTGCAAGCAAATTAAAGACATTAATCGTGTCTCAGTCTTGTACTCATACAAAGGCTGCCACACGAAGATTAAGATATCAGGCAGAAAAGCGGGCTAAAAGCATTAGAATTCCTGCCAATGTCATTTTATGCATATCAAAGAATGGTTTCGATGAAAGCACAAGCAAGCGTTGATTATTTAAAAGCTGTATCTAAAAACAGTTTATGAGATTGGGCAGATAATCTATTGCATAGAGCATCTAAGT
This sequence comes from Amblyomma maculatum, assembly GCA_023969395.1. Taxonomy (NCBI): domain Eukaryota; kingdom Metazoa; phylum Arthropoda; class Arachnida; order Ixodida; family Ixodidae; genus Amblyomma; species Amblyomma maculatum. The sequence continues at coordinate 1,012,864 of JAJIZL010000159.1, forward strand.
CGTGGTTATTCAGGGTTTCATCGCGGAAAGCACTTTTAATTCAAGGCGGAAAAGTGTTGTGCAGAGGTAAGAACAGAGCGGGCTATCTCTTTTACGGTGACCGGTAGGGCTCATGAAAGGCAAGAGAAACCGAACGTAACATGGTGGACTGGCTTAGCATGACATTGAACTTTACTTGGCCGGTGAGGATGGCATACCGTTTTATCCCAACAAACTCGTAAGTGCAGATGCTGGATCTTTTACGCCTGTTTTAGTGTGGAATTTACAGCTAATTACTTAGTGTAGCTTGTTCTCTGACAGTTCCTGTAGAACTTGGACGCCGGCAGTGAAATATATTTCTCACTTGTTATCAGCTGTTCAGCAGCGGCATCGAGACGGGCCCTAAGTTTCCTTAAGGTGACGCGACTGGAAATTTTCTTCACATTGTCTTCTTTTCCCCCACACAGCCAAGATAGCAAGACGTGCGAACACAAATAATTAAAACAACAAAAACGTGTTTTCTTGACAATGCGGCGGGAGATGAAGTGGTGCAGGCAATAACGAAACAAATTAATCCCCTTGTGAAGTCGAAACGCGACCCTGCTGCCTGTAGTTAATGACATTACACGTGCGTGCTGGGAAATCGTGACGATGCCACGAATCCCGTCGTCCCTTAAGCGTTAACTCTGCTCGCATTGTTGTGCTTCGAGTTTTTCCGCTACTACAAAGCATACGCTGATTGCGAAATAGACTCGCTCAATTTGACTGCCGACTGCTTCGGCACCGCCTGAACCAGAATAAAATTAGAGCAATTCGTACATCGGCGCTCGCTTGCTATCCCCCGGAACTCACGTAGGCGAAATCCGAGTTCGGAAATTGGTACTGATTTCCTACACTCCATGGAATAGAGATGATCTTCTTTTCCGGAACTCGCTTTCCGAACGAGACTATTTTACATAAGAAAGGAAACGTATTGCACTAGTTTCCAATCAAGAGCTCACGTATCACAGGCAATAATTGAATTAAGCGTGTCGCAGTTTCCAAGCGCACACTTTAGTGGATTTCACCAGGTAATGGGCTTTGCATTCGAACCGTATGGAGACGAGCAGTTACGATTCCCGTTAAGATAAAAATGTCTCGAAAGGAGAGGATGAGTGTTTCACTTGCAGTTGTACTTATTTAGGTCTTAAGGAATGACATAAGCCGTCCGCTACAAAGAAGCCTCGCTGCTTGGTCATTTGTCGATGAACAGACCCCTTTCGACCCATATTTCAAGATTTCATTTCGAAGTTGGATTTTGTTTTGTCGTAGCTTCAACGCTTGTTTAGGTTAGTAATCCACGACAATTGCTAATTTGAGCCAGAGAGAAACCACGGATGGTTGCACTGCTAATTATACTGAGACAGAGGGATTCCGGATATAAGGCAAACAGCAGTGGAGACAGTGGACATCCTTGACGAACAGATGTTTCTAGTGGTATTGGTTCGTTAGCTCCTGAGTCTTGTATACGAGTTCATATAGCACAGCCTTATGCCTTTGAGCAAAACGTCACCAATGTTTGCATGCTCCAAGACCGCGAACAAGAAATCGTGTGAACTTTAATAAATGCCTTCGCCAGGTTAATTTCAATCAGAGCTACTTGGCCCGTCTCATCTGATACTGTCTCGATTACTGAATTTGCAATATGGATGTGTTTTTGGATACTGTGTTTAGATGTGTGCAATATGGATACTGCGGCCTCTGATCCTGATGCGAACCTATCAAGTCCATAATGACCAGCTGCAGACGACAACAAAGAACCTTGGCAAAAATTTTGTAATCAACATTAGAGGGAAATTGGACGATATCCTTCAACAGTCTTCAACCGATTAGAATCTTTGCTTTTGGGAAATAACATTGTGTGGCTGAATAGAAAGTGGGAGGCAGGAAACCCACATGGTAAGATGCTTGGAAAACTTCCATCAAAACAGGCATTCAGTTCAGTTTAGTTCAGTCGTTCAGTCATGTGCAACTCTTCGTGACCCTATGGACCATGTCACGCCACGCTTTCCGGTCTCTCACTATCTTCCTAACATCACATAACTTAATCTGCAGCGCCTCGAGGATGCGATCTAACCATCACGTTTGTTGCCTACCCCTTCTCCGACGACCCTCAACTTTCCCAACATCAAATCTTTCTCCATCGACTCCTCTCTTCTCATCAGAGGACCAAAGTAGCTGAGCTTTAACTTTAGAATTTGACCCTCCAATGAGCAGTCAAGGATTATGGTCGACAATATCGATTGATTTGATCTTCTGGTAGTCCAAGGAACTCTCAAGAGTTTCCGCCAGCACCACAATTCAAACGTGTCAATTCTTCGGCGGTCAGCCTTCTTCACAGTCCAACTCTCGCATCCATACATCACAACTGGAAAGACCATAGCACGAGGCAAGGCAAAAATGTTTTATAGGATTCGCTAGTATTACCATCTGGAGAAGGAGATTTTTGGCTCTGAAGGCCTAAAATGGCTGATTTAATTTCGTCCAAAGTGATGGGCCCCTTTAATACAGCACGATTTTCATCGTCTATTCAAGAAAAGTTCTCAAGTAAGGAATTATAATCGGAACCCTCCTTTGGATCTTCACAACTGCCGAATAGCTTTTGATAATAGTCATAGAATGAAGCAAGAATACTAGGAGCATCCCTGTTGGGCAATCACCATACTGAATTTCCAATGCTTCCTTCGTAGAGCATTTTCTTCATCACTAAAGGCCCGACTTGAAGGTTGCTCGTCAAGAAACCTTCGGGTCCTAGATCTTATCAGGGCCCCCTTATATCTTTCCGTCTCAAATTGTTGAAGCTCTGCCTTCACGCTAAAGCCTGCCGTACTCAATGCTTCAATGACGTTGAAGAAATTAATAACGCAATGGGTCATTGCAGCAACGAGTATGGCAGGCTCTAAAGGCAGTCTTATTCACTTTTACAATATTTCCGCTATCTGTCGCCAGGGGACGCTGCTCATAGGACTCTCCGTTGGACGATTAGCACTGGGTGCCCACGGCAAAACTACAAATGAGGCGGTACAGGGAGATATGGGCTGGGCATCTTTCGAAGTACGGGAAGCTCAGAGTAAAATATTATATGAGGAACGCCTGAGGAAATTGGACAGTAACAGATGGGCAGCTAAGGTATTTAAATACCTGTACCTAAAAAGCGTTGACTCGCAATGGAGGAAAATAACTAGGAAACTAACTAGTAAGTATGCTAGTAACAAGGACGGAGAAATAAAGAGCATTAAGCAATAGGTGACAAACACAGAAGGTAAAAATTGGATAAATTCGATGAAAAAAAAAAACAGAGTTTGGAATTATACCGAAAGTGGAAAATGCAGATCAGGAAGGAAGATTTCTTTGATAACTCGAGAGGCAGTGCCCTACTTTTTGAAGCTAGATCAGGGTGCCTTAGAACACGCAGCTACAAAAAGAAGTTTAAAAATGGAGATGACGCATGTGCTGTATGTGGAAACTCCAGTGAAACAATTGACCATATTATACTCGAATGCAATGGTATCCATCCGGAAGTTGATGCAGGCGCAATCACTGTTCCTGAAGCTCTGGGGTTTAGAGATAACAGTGGCCGGGTGAATAAACCAGCGGTGGAAACTAGCAAAAATCGGCTGGAAGATTGGTGGCTTTAAAGCAGAGAAGTGACATAATGTTAGTAATGTAGGAGAAAAATTTAATAAATAGATTGATGGTTTAGTTAACCATTCTAAATCAATAATTAAGATATATGGAGAAATATGAGCATAGTAGCTACTGCTACCACCCCGTTTCAAAGGGGACGCTCCTATATTCCATCCATCCATCCTACAGTTGAGAGAATGGAATCTCGCCCCAATACACAATGAAATGAAACAAAAAGCGCAAACGAGCAGATGAAAGAGCGTGCAAAAAGCTTGCAGCTTTCTTGCCTGTTCTTTGAGAAGAATATCTCGCATTGAATGCTGTATTTATATATCACGAAAATTATTTCGCGGAGAAAATAAAGGTAACGAATGCTTTGGTTAGTTCCTACGAAGTCTTTCATCCAATAAGCTATGTCTCCGGGTTAATGTATCTTAGTAGTCCTATGATGCATAGTAATTCATAATTTTTATTATTTTTCTTATTTCCATGGAAACTAATGCTCAGTTGTGTTTGTCTAGCCAGACATGGTTATTACGGTACGTATGCTTTAAGCAACGATGCAACATTTCGACTTTGTATGTGCAATACGGATGTGGAGCACAACACAGCAATAATAACGTTTGTCCCGAATTACGTAACAAAATGTGCTATGCATCATTACAACATGCCGTTGATGCGCTGGTGTCTGGACTTAGTAACCCACACACTTTTGAAGCGATAGCTCCACTACGCAAGGTTTCAAGCCGTCAGTGTGGCTGCGCCTCAGCCTTGTCGGTGCCAGAGAGCATAGCCGTTGTCATGGCAACCACCGCAACTGGGATGGGGCCTCACCCTGCCTGGCACTTCGCGCGCTTAGCGTGGCTGCGGCGGCCGTGTCGGTGCCGGCGCTCCGCCAGCTGCGCATGCGCCTGACGTCACGACACACCGCTCCCCAAGGCCTGTGCAAGCTTATGTGAGGTCATCGTAGTGAGATCATACTGAAAGTCGGCTTCATCTTACGCGTTTGGTTTTTTTTTTAATTCAACGCTGCTCTGGAGCTACCTCTTGAAATTTTTAGTTCTAGCGATGAAGAGGGTTGTACCTGTGTTACCTGTGTTAGCTAATATTGCCAGTCTTTTGAAGTATATCAGAAGTTTGACACAATCCACCTGACATTTATTTCAATGGCAAAAATGAAGTTGCGAGGACATTTTCACCTTCATTCAGAGTTACTTGAATAAACATTAAGAGAGGCACAAAATTTGTCTGAGAGCACATTTATTTTTAGACGGATAGATAAAGCTAATAATGGTAGGCAGAGATATTACTCAGAACGGTGACCTTGACGACACTCGGTGTAGCTTGTTGTGAATACGAGGTCGCTTTCACGGAAGTGCTGGTCACAAAGCTGCTCCGTAAATATAAAAAAAGCTGCTTAAGCTGGGAGCAGCGATTGCCATCAGTATATTAACGCCGTGAGCAGCTAACTCGGATTTAAACCAGTCATTTACTACGGCAACTACGATCACGTGGCCACTAGCGAAGTAAAATTGTTTCCATAAGAAAATAATTTAGGTTGCAAAACAATTGTTTCCGCACTCAAAACAAGGCGAATGTTACTGGGTTATTAGTAGCTGTGCTGTCCAAATTGTGTGCTCGATATGGACACGCCTATGCTTTAATACACTGTGCTAAATCAAATAGTGCTGAATAGCAGCAGCATGAGTATTAGGAAGCAAACAAGAATGCTTTCTTACCCCAGTGCACTTCATCGGTAACAAGTTTTTCCACGGCACAGCCTTTGTCCATGCTGCATGTTGAACCGAGTCCGACGGAAGCTTGTTCACTTGCGCTTTGGATTCATTGGCATAGTTAGAGCGACAGTTTAGCGTACAACAACACCCAGCCATTGTAGATACCTTGCTCGCAAGCGCCTATGCAGCACGGATTAGGAACACAGCGAACTCAGGCTGAAAACACGCACACTCAGGCCGAGTCGTTCCAGAACGCCTTGCTTGCGTACGCTTGCGCTCGGTGCCTCCGATCTATCCCCAGATCTCACTGTCGTGACGTAGGACTAGTGGAAAGGGGGACTTGCGCTGGCCTTCTATAAGTCTAGGTGGTATTGGCTCACCTCGCCCGGCGCTTCGCGCGGTTAGCGTGGCTGCAGCAGCCTTGTTGGCACCGGCGCTCCGCCATGCTTAGCCACCGATGTTACGAGCCACACAGATAGCCGTCACCACCGGTGCTGCGTCCCCATGCTTCAGCGATCGCTTCACACTAAGTTTACACGAAACTAAACCACGGCCAATTTTTTTGAACTGATGAGATATTGTTACGAACAAAAAGATAGGCAATGGCGCGAGAGGAGCCCTCGCGCTAGGCAAACCATTAAATAATCGTTAATTCTGTCGCCATGTTGTGCCGTCCTCTTTGCTTGTCGCCACGTAACATTTTGGTTGGAGGTGCGGCGTACGTCATCCCCATCCTCACCTTGGAGCATCGACGCCATCTGTAAGCCGGGACCATCGACCGAGGGCCCAGGGACATCGCCGAGCAGCTTCGCCCCAGCCCTTCCAGCCCAGACCCGACCAACTACCATCGCCCAGCCCCCAGCCCAAACTCGAAGACAAGGAGAACAGACAGACTAACCAGAACCGAGACGAAAGACCCGAAAGACCCGAATGACCCGAAGGAACCGATGGACACGAACACGCAACCCCGTTCAAGCCGCCCGACTTGACCTCAAGCCATCGGTCTCATGGACTCTAGTGACGGATGATTGAACAGCTCCAGGGGAGGCGGATCACCCACGCATCAGACATCGTGGTGGCAAGCAAGTCATTCACTCCTGTCTTTCCTTGAACATCCTCACTGTCACGTCACCATCAACTTCAAGGGAACCGATCGGGACGATCGCTCCGTGGCCCCGGGAAGTGTTACGAAGAAGAAGATAGGCTGTGGCGCCAGAGGAGCCCTCGCGCTAGGCAAATCATTAAATAATCGTTCATCCTGTCGCCATGTAACAATATTTTCAAACGCCACAAGCGTGCTCAAGAGTTCGGTCGATCCTGTACTATTAACTTACATGTAACTGCATAACTTCTTAAACTTTTACTGTTCTGCTGGTTTGCGGAATGCACCAACAATCCTCTCGTACGCCATTTCATCCGTCCACTCTGTCCACATGCAGAGCGCGAGAGTGCCGTATGCGTTCCTGTTGTCTCCTTCGCTGTTAAAAAAAAAGAACAGCAGCAATAAATTAGCCCATACACATAAACCCTGTGAGGTATACTTGGAGTTTACACATATAACATGCAGCTTCCGCTGGACAACACTGACATCATATATACTGTAAACGACGGTAAACGGCAAGCTCCCTAAAAAAAAAATACAGGGGGGGTGCGGGTGCAAAGCACTCGTAGATCATTCTGGATTTTAATCTCGTTGGCACATCTGAGTGGCTCTTCTTCATGGCTGCTTCAAAAGCACTGCCTCTGCTTGCTTGAGCTCTCAGCTCTCGCAGAGAGAAATGGGCGGGCACAGCGTGACGATTTGTGCGAAAAATTGAAAGTCGGGGCTTGAAAACAAAATCTGGGACACAATTTGCGATTCGCGAAAGGGACCCAGTCAAATCTGAAATCGACAAGGGGCAGCGCTTCATCTCACTTTCCTTTTGATTGAATAGAAGGGGAAAGAGGTCCCGTCGGGTCTCTTGTTCGATGACAATGGGGCATCCTGTTCGTTTGTTCGATGCAAACTCTGCCATTTTACTTTTATGCCCTGCTTGTTCTCACCCCATTTCGATCAGCTTCGTACGAAAGGACTCCCAATGCGCGGAGTGTTAAAAAAAAAAAAAGATAAGGCAAGGGGCGTGTCCGTCTAATGGTTTATCTCGCAGTGAGGCCAACCGAGTTCGGTCCTGCAGCAAAGAGCCGAGCATTAGGCAGGGGCGAAAATCGCAAAATGAAACGAGGACTCTCTTAGGGAATCTTCCCGTATTTTGATTTCACGGCATTTTTCTCGGAAAGACCGGCTTGGATGGCCTCGCATTTTTTTCCTAACTCTTTGCTTTCTGAACTTCCTGATGGGGTGGAGGTTGTAGATGCATTAGGCGTACAGTTCATGCCCAAAGTGCTTCATATATCAGAATAATCTCCCATTTGAACCGAATTTCGATTACAACGCTAAAAGCGTAGGGGTGAGGGCGTAGGGGTCTAATGGTTCGAAGTGTCACTTTCACTCTGAAATTATAGAACCTTCGTGTTAGAATGCAACGAGCTGTCGTAAGTGTAAAATGACGTTTTCTGGGCTGATATCGACCCTTGTGTCTTGAAGTGTCAGTATATGCCTACGATTTGTTCTACTCGGATCTGCTGTGAAGTTAGCGCTGTATACAGGACAGCTGTATAGCTCCATTCGCCATTTGATTACGTGGGCTCGTCTTGCTAACCGCTGCATTGCATGATGCCGCTCCTTTAATATCAGTGGCCGTCGGCGACTGGCAACGCAAGCTGAGGTTGCTGCGTGGCAACGAGGCGGGATCTCCTCGTAATAACGCACGCATGCCGTGGTGTAGCAGAGTTCGCACATCGCGGCCGCAGCGCTGCGCCAGCACAATCAAAAACCAGCCACGCCGAGCGAGGAACTCCGCGGAGGCTAATTGAAATACGGGTTACTGCACGTGGGCGCACTATATCCAAAGGTACGGCTCCCCACGCCCTGAACGCCTACAGAGTGTGCACAACCTGCTGGTTCTTCTCCTTTAGCGGTGCGTCCTGTGAGTGGTTTCGGGAGCATGACGGGTGGCATCTGAGAATTAAATGAGGCGCGAACTACATGAATCGTCCTCGATCACCTAAAACTTATAGAAACCTACTTTTTTGACTAGCTACAAGAGTACAGTAAATAGTTCATCGAGACATTTGTCTAGGCCATGAAAGATTGGCGCATATGTGGAAATGGTTGTACGGAAGTCGAAAATAGCGATATTTATTCTGGAAGAACATATACAAAAATAAGCTATTCATTTATTTGAGGCTAATTTAAGTAACGGCTACCACGGGAACCTTCTAAGCTTAAGAATGCCAGGATAAATCCTGACCTTTAGCTTCATTGCAGAACGCAAAAATGCACTGCTTTGCAAGCGTGAGCGGACGAATGACCGCAGTCAAAGCTACCTGCCACCTTTGAGATTCGGGTGCGAAAGCTGTATCTGACTGGAATGTTACTTGACGTTAATGATAGGGCACTGTCGTTAATTATTAAAAACGGCAGAAGGATGTGAATAAACCATTGGACGGAAGCAAACTAGTTGGGCGATTTTAGCTACCTCCGCAAACCAAGCTTGCAGCGAATAGCTAAAAATAAGGATCAATGTTCTCTCGTTTTTCTTACCGGAAGCATGTCAGCTCAATTACATACAGAAAAATGCGGTACAGAGAAGACCGAAGCTCGCTCTAGCGGCAACCGTTACGGGGGCGCTTCCCTCCAGCGCGCGTGATTAATGCACCCGATGGAAGCGGGTATTAACGAAATCCGGCGGACGCTGTGGCGGATGCCGGTCGCGCGAGCCAACCGCGCGCCGCTCCGTGCACACTGGCCCGGCGATGATCGCCGGATATTGAGGGAAGCCAGGCGCGCTTCATCGCGCCGGTTTCTCTTAGGGCGCCTGCAAATCGTTCGCCTCCTTCGAGCAACGCCACGGCACTGGAGGCTGAGAAAGAAGGTGCAATTAAGAATCCTCTGCCTTTCGGTACAAGCTGGCGGTGTCGTTGTTGAGGTCCGCGCTGTGTTAACCTTGAATTAATTGTGCCGGCACCTTCCGCCAAGTAAGAAGACTGAACTATCTACAAGTTCCCAACAAGGAAGAGACGTGTGCAATGCTATAATCCTTTCTTTTCATACTCTGTGAAATAAATGTTGTTTAATCTTTTTTAAAACTCTGGACATTCTTTTGTAGCATAATGTTTGATTGCCCATCGCAGGCAGCAACTGGAAGAACATTTTGTATTTTTCTTTTCAGATCTGCGTCTGCCGTGTTTTCCGTAACAGCACTACTGCTGCCTACGACAGGGCAACTTCGCGTACGCTTTTACTTCGAGCGCCTTCACGCCGGCTGTAGGCACTACGTATATCACGTCGGCAGGTAAATAGGGGTATAAACATTAAGGTCTGAACAATATCAGAGCACCGCCTCCTGCGACATCATATTAGTTCTTAGAATTCACATTGCGACTTCTGATATGCCAAATATGGGCGTTTCCTGAAGAAGAGCACGAATTTCTGAGAATTAGACGGCACGCAGATGACAAAACAGCTCAAACCCCGCTAAGTTGCCAAATGTATAACGGTACACCAATGCTGCCTGCGCGCACACTTTTCGTTAGTATATATATTTATATCACCTTTAAGTAAATTGTTCACGTTCACGTGACAGGTGAACGTAGAGAGAATTTCTTTGCTGCGAATCTTCAGAGCAACTTCTGGTTGAAGTTGAAGCTACAGACTGCATCGCGGCAAAGATCATGTCCCTAAATACTGCCCTTGAATTTGTGTCGGCCGTAACTTTGGGTGCCGTCACATCGTTCTGAATCAATTTCGTAACAAAAGCATACGGCATTCGATTGCAAAGCCGCCGCTAGCCAACTTGAATCCAGGCCAATATGGTGACGCGTTTCGATGAAGAGGAGTGGAAAAATAGGTCTGTGCGCTTGCAGCACTCTATGAAGATTATAAAGAACATTAAGCATTTGTTAAAATTACTGCATTATCTTCTCAAGTACCCTCCTGCGCAATAGTTACTACTGCGTCCACCAGAGGCGCACATCAGAACGCTGGCAGCACGGAACGACGTTCTCACTAAGAGTGGACGACCCTGTACCTCCAATTGTATGGCGTTAATTGTAAGTGTAGGTGCCCGTAGGCAGATGAGGTGATACTGCGCCTTCCTTTCCCCCCAAACCAAGCAAACTAAATACGTTTAACATTTCGCAAGCTCTGAGCTAGTTTCGAGACGCCAAAGCGTGAAGCAAAACCATGCCAGAGTGTTTTCGCCAGTCTTAATCGGCTTAAGGCGGAGTTAATCCCAGATAATCTGACGCGACAACGTATGCAGCTCGTTCAACCGAAGGGGCAGTATTGTCGTGTGCTGGAATCGCGCCAGCAGTCGCCAAAACTCTCGAATAATCACGCACCTATCGCGTGAACTCTTAAAAACACAAGTATTTAGATTCTTGGGTTGAGGTCAGCGATGCTCTATACAAAACAAAGCAAAGATACGCAGGCGACGGGTCTTGATGTTTAGCGATATTGCTAGTACTACCCAACCCGCTTGTCACAAAGGTTACCGAACAATACCGTCCCCTTATACCAGGAATCCTGCGCTGGTTTTTATTACGCATGTTACCTACGTTAAAGTCACCTCGTCGTATACTGCACTTTCGTGCACATCTGCTCCACTAGTTGAATGTTTCGATTGGAACAACTACATTTTAAATCCCCGCTACTGGCCTGTCAGGAAGTGGCCTGGAGGCCCATTCAATATATTCTGTCTGCGCTTTCTTTTCGCTGGGTCGGGGTGATCTCGCCGGCAATGATCGAGTGTGCAGTACACGCCGAAAGTTCAATTAGGCTAATGCTATGCTTATCAGCAGTGGACGCCTAGACGCCCAGTCATGCATTGTCCACCGGACAAAGTTCAGATAGTAGAATCGATTCAACGATGGCTACAGTTCAGTGAATCGAGCTTGGCTCGACAAGTTTCGGAACTATCTTTGAGACTTGGTTAACCTACGACTGCTGATCTTAGTCGTATTGACTGCCTTGCCAAAAGCCCAGCAAAGTATGTGCAAAAGCCAAGAGGCCATAGCAGTCAGGTCACTGGAAATTGTAGTGAGCGTTCTTTGCAAATACAACTCCCCTTTCGTTGCGAATGACATCGCTTCATCGACCTTCGACAGGGAAAGCACGTGGAGACATCATCTGACGAAAAACAGGGCTCAGATTACTATTGAACAATTTTATTGGCCCAAGAAAACCTTTACTTTTAAATTTGCCCGCAAGTATGCGCGAATGGAACACAATTCTTCAGTTGTAATGAGGCCAACAGTTTAGAAATTTCTGGAGCTTGCAGAATTGACCACATTGCAACCTAACCTATGTTAGAGGTTGGTGAGACATCCTTCCTATTGTGTAACTACTTCCCATTCTATAATTATTATATTTAAAATCGTGTTTCTTTTTTTTTTGCCGACCCCTGTAAAAAACGCCCGTTGGGGTTGAGATAATGCGGACATATAAAAAATAAATAAATAAAAAATGTGAAATAAATAAAAATAAATAAATAATACCTGGTAGCTTATATGCTTCAAGGAGTGTGCCTACGTGCACACACAGGTGGCGACGCAATTCGTAAGAAAACAAACAAACCCGTAATAAAATTTGTCTGCAATAAACGTTTGCGCTTTCAGCCCTAGAGGAATTCCTACATGCCTTCATTCTCTTCTTGTTTTTTTTTTTTTTTTTGGTCTTGAAGACCTGCGCAGGCGTGAACAACGACACTGACGCGCAACGTGTTCAACAGCTCTTTGCTGTATGTCTAAAATTTTGAGACAAACCGTTTGTCAGTCTCTTACAAGAATTACAAGAAGCTGTACCCTAACCACGAGGCCTGTTATCCGAAGTGGACGTGAGAGAAGAGAGCGCGCGTATTTTTATTTGGCGTCTTGGTTTGGTGGTTTGGCGCAACATTCCTAAACATTGTGTTCCTTGACTACATGAAATCGATATTTATATTGACTGACGCCCTTCGACAACGTCGGCTACCTTTCGTCAAAGGGTGCACGTGGGATAATAAGCCCCCCCCCCCCCCCCTTCCCCAAGAAAAAAATAAGGAAAATATGTACCTTTACATTTAAGGGAAAACAAGTTAAACAAGGGAAAAGAAAAATAGTCAGCAAAAAGCTTACACGTTTTGTAGTGAATGCTCTTACGCAGGGCGTAAGAAAAAAAAATATGGTCGTGAATGAACAAATAAGTATGAGGTTATAGATTGAGAATCAGGCGAAAGTGGTGTGGATGGGGGCGTTGGATACTTCAGCCTGCGCCCATGAAGCTTCCCTTTCATTAAAAATAGACGTCATTAACCGGCACACGAGCGTACGTCAAAGCATGTTCGGTCGTTAAGTCCCTGTGCGGGGCCGCGCTATCTCCACGACGAATGCGGCCTCGTAGCTCAATGGAAGAAAGCGGGTCGAAGATGCCCGCCTCCAATGAGAAATGCAGGACCCAGTCAGTCTAAAGGCTAAGCTTTTTAATAATTCATTCCCTGCGTCGTGTTTACCAAAAAAAAAAAATGCCCTCCCGGTGCCTTAGTACTTAATCGAGATTGAGAAGTGATAGCCGCATTACTCTGGCATGTTGCTGGTATGTCGATTTTATTTCATCTGCTAGTGATTTCGCACTGTTACAAAATTTATTTGAATGTACGCCGTTATGTTAGCTTTTCCGCATAATTCTGAACTGCATCTTCACGAAGCCGCAAAAAAAAAAAAAAAAGAAAGCGAAGGAGAACTGAGCGTTGACCTATCCTTTTACAAACCACATGAAGGAAACCGGACTAATTACTGGTAATGAAAAGATAGGCTACAAGGTTTTCAACCCTGACTGCCCGCACATTACTTTTGTCCTTAATGGGAGCTTAATGAAATTTAAAAGGAATTTTTAACATTGAATCAGCGCTGTGAACAATGAGAATAGCCGTATAGTGCAGGGATCAGTATTAATGACCAGCACTCGGGAGTCCAGTAGAACTTCAGTAAAGTTTGGTTAGTACACCTCAATTGTATAAACCATTACTTGGAAGAAAAAAATACCCCGGATGTGACGCGGCGAAGAAGGCTGCAAGCGAAATGTGCAAACGAAAAGTGCAGTGCGCCGCAGAAGCGCGGTAGGTCGTCGTCTTTCAACTGTGCATCTTCCTTAGTTCGAGAGCGCCACATGGCACAGTGTAACGGAATGACAATTGTCTGTGTCATAGATTTGGTAGGCGCTTCCAACTGGGCTTCGCCATTAAGATTTTAGGTTGAGATAAGAATCCAGATAAGAATCCAGATAAGAGCTGATACCATGTTAGACATGCTGTCCCTATCTATGCCGCTCCTGGTAGCTTGGACAACATGCATAACTATCTTCCTAGCGAACGTGCCACAGGCAGATAATGGCGGGCGTGTAGACTGCCACAACACCATTTACATCTGCCATATACTAAAATAAACTACACCAAACTAGTTTTCTTGAACGTGATAGCAGTTTAAGCTCCGTTAGATATGCACAGTTTTTTGTTTCTGTCATCGTTCCCGCTATCTCATTTTTGAAATTTCAATCTAAAGTTTTATTTTTGCTCAATGCATGCAGAAATGCCCAGTCAACGCCAGCGTATCGTTTCTTCTCTGTTGAAATGTGAGAACCTCGTTCGAGCAGCGAATCGAAATCGCAGGATGGCAGTCTTTGTATTTTCCTGGGATTCAATCTGCCAGCGCCAAAAAGCCTGACTTTGGTCAGTGGCGCGAAATGCTGGAATGGGCTGATCAGCTGAATGATTGCCACCTGAACGCACTTCAACGGAATACGTCGTGCCAATTTATGTACGCAGCAGCAAGTTAGCACAAGAGGTGATCACAGTTTTCCTTTATAAACTCCTGTACTGTATGCACGAAAGGAGGATCACAAGGCGCTCTATGGCTGAGATGATTGGAAGGCACTGCGTCATCATCAATTGACTTATGAAATGAAATTGTGAAGAATTGGAAGTTTAACCCATTTGCTGCTGCATTCGTGTAGCATGCATAAAGCTTTGGTACCAGGCACATTTCTAAACAACAATATAAATAAAAAAAGCATCTTCCGAAGAAAATTAGGTTTAATTGCCCGTATAATGAAAGGAAGATTTGCTCTAAATTTGTAAGTGCAACTTTAACCTTTATAATGTCAGCAATACAGTAAAACGTCATTAATTTGACCGACGGTCATTATAAAACTCAGTACGTTGAAGACCCCTGATTGATTGATTTATAGGTAGGGGAAGGCGCGGTAATTGTCTCACTTGTTTTCTGTGGACACCTCAACCGCGCCGTAAAGGAAGGGAGGAAGGTGGAAGTGAAAGTGGAAGGAGAGAAAGAGGAGCCGTAGTGAAGGGCTACGGAGTAATTTTAACCACCTGGATATGTTTAACGTGCGCTGACGTCGCACAGCACACGGATGCCTCTTCGTTTCGCCTCCATCGAAACGCAGCCGCCGAGGTCGGGTTCGAACTCGGGTGCTCCGGCACAGTAGTCGGGCGTCTTACCTATGCAACACCCCGGCGGGGCCGTTTAAGACCCCTTCCAGCCTTGTCCAGCTTTGCCAATAGCATGCACGTTTGTATGACCTGAAATTGTCGTTATTTTGGAGAAACTTGGCCTGCATTGGATAATTCCTATAGAAGGCAGAGCTTGCATGCGTGCTACCTCTCCTCGCTAGCTTGAGCGATGGACGTGTGACAGGCATTTTAGCGACAATAATGGTCTAGTTGACATCCACAATAAATCTTTTGTAGTCTGCCCAACTCTTAGGTTCCAGACCCAGTCGTAACAGACACACTATGCTGCCTGTCGCGGTTGCAGCATGCACCATGCACCATGCACTATGCGTAGTGCACTAGGTGCACCGAAATTTAGTCCCAATCCTGACAGAAATTTTGCAGTCACCTATGTACAGAACTAGTTTCGTTTGGTAAAGGGGTTAAAAATCCCAAGGTGACTGAGGTTTTCAGGGAAGCCGTAGTGGAGGGTTTCCGATAATTTTCATTACTTGGGCTTTTTTAACGTGCACTGATATCGCGCAGCCTACTTGCGCTTGCATTTCCATTTATTAATCGAAACGTGACTTCCACGGCCGGTTGTAGACCTTTCTTTGTTCAGAAAAACACAATTTGGAATCTAATGGCGAATTCTAGCTGCCTTTGCCAATTTAGGAGCCAAAATTAAAAATTGGAGAAAGAATTGGAAACTTGGAAATGAAGGGAAATTCCGAGAATCTAAGAACTCAACGCTGAGCTTGAGTGTGTTGTAAGCATTGAGAACGGATGTTCTTTTCATGCACACCCTATTTGTTGACCGGCACTCGGTGTGCCGTACACAAACCCGCGGAAGTACACCACGGCATGACATGACGCAATTTCTGCTTTGCTGCTTCAAGAGTGCGGACGTTTTCTTTTCTGGCATCGTGGTCTATTTGAAGACAGTCGTTTCTCACCGTTGTCTATGCAAGAAACCGCGAAACTAATACAACGAAACTGCACAAGTAATGACTAGTCATGTTTAGCCAAAATTATTTTCCATCTTTCATAGAACGCTTTCTGAAGTAGCCCGAAGCCTCTGGGGCAGTTATTGTCTCGTTTCTCTCGGTTTGCGCTAAATTTCCGGCACATATGGGCTACATCAAGTCGGCACGGATGCTGGCCTGCATGAAAGCCTTCCCGTGTCCCCGACACTCGTGCCTGTTTCCGGTATACTTTGTAAATAAGTAAAGAGCGGCAAATATTCCTTTCATTTCACGAGTACTGCGTTTCCGCATATGGATGAGTAAAGCCTGAGCGTGAAACCGGCCTTTTCTTGCTTTATGTGTAGTGTACTCTATATAAGGAAACCTCCCAGCACGCGAGTTAACTATACAGTGATGTGGTTGCTCTATATTTCTTAATTTTTGCCATCTCCAGTTTTCAGTTTTATGTTTAGATTGAGTCACTCACGTAGTCGCTGACAAATATAGATCTTTGCTTTGCATCTATTTGTAGTTCTCTTTCTGAAGCGGGTCAGTCAGTCAGTTCAGGCGTTCAGTCGTGTCCGACTCTTCGTGACCCTATGGACCATGTCACGCCACGCTTTCCGGTCTCTCACTATCTTCTTAACATCACATAACTTCATCTGCAGTGCCTCGAGGATGCCATCTAACCATCGCGTTCGCTGCCTACCCCTTCTCCGGCGACCCTCAACCTTTCCCAACTTCAAATCTTTCTCCAGCGACTCCTCTCTTCTCATCAGATGACCAAAGTAGCTGAGCTTTAACTTTAGAATTTGACCCTCCAATGAGCAGTCAGGGTTTATGGTCGACAATATCGACTGATTTGATCTTCTGGCAGTCCAAGGAACTCTCAAGAGTCTTCGCCAGCACCACAATTCAAACACGTTAATTCTTCGGCGGTCAGCCTTTTTCACAGTCCAACTCTCGCATCCATACATCACAACTGGAAAGACCATAGCACTAGTTATACGGATCTTGGTTGGCAGACTAATGTCTCTGCTCTTTACTAGGCGGTCAAGGCTAACCATTGCTCTCTTTCCCAGAAGCAGGCGTCTCCTAATTTCATGGCTGCAGTCTCGTTCCGAGGTAATCTTGGAGCCCAAGAACAGAAAATCTGTTACAGCTTCCCCTTCTTGTCCATTGATGCTCCAGGACTTGAAGCGGGTACCTTCAAATATAAGTTGAACAAGAGTTCTCGCACCGAACTGTCAATTTCTAGCGGCCAAAATGAGATTCGGCAAAGACATAATTATATAGCTTTCTGGTAGACGCCAGATTATTGACGACGTTGCTCCATGAGGCATGTGTGTAGGATGAGATTCGCAAAGGATGACCACGCACAGGCTAAAAGGATTTGCACATGACGCCGGAACTGGCGGCCCGTAGGAGAGCGCCATTGCCTGAATAAGTTAACGCGACAGGTTGACAATGCAGGATTAGGTGGGAGCCGCCACTGCCTGAAGTGCATGCACCTCGCACTCGCGTCTTCGCTCAGAGCTCGTTTTCTATTCCCTCTTTCAAGATTCGCTCCCTCGCGTACCTGACTTGGTTCGACAGTGTATATTAAAGGCTCACTGAGGACCTTGTCACTCCTTTTGAATATGGCTGTTAGTAAAAGTAGATCCTCTGACACTGGCTATGTTGACGTTTGCTCAAAAGGTGTTGCGGAAAAATTGAAATGAGAAATCTTTCTCGCCAGGTAATTTCTACTCGCGACGCCCTTGCCAAAAGAGGTCGTTAACCTCGACTCTCGTATTAATGGTGTTGTCACCAAGGATTTGCGAATTGGGACAGCTTATATTAGCGTCTATGCACGTTTTACTCGTGAAATTGTTAATAAAGAAACATGCATTTTTTCTGTGATTGTTTTTTTTTTGTTCTCAATGTATTCCATCTCGTAGGGGAATTGTGTCTCTGATAAAAATGCTGGTCGCTAACGAAGGCGTATTTTCAGTCGTGTTTTACTTAGCAGATTTTAGAAACATATACATTTCACTGATCAGTGAATTTACATATTTTCCTCTTTCTTTGTTTGTTCGTAGCATTTTTGGCACCAACGCGAAGACGCTCTCTGCTCACTCAGAGTCTACAGTACTACAGATCCAGCGCGGCGCTTTCAGCTAAGACATAGCAATAGTTGTCGGTAATCAGGCGACAAATGAAAAATGAAAACTGAAGGTTGAAATGAGAAGGTCCGCAAAACATTGATGACCACTGACGTGAACGCCTCTTTTCCGTCAGTTAGAAATAAATCATGGCTATGACCGCAGAAAGATACTCCAAAACGTGTAATGTGACCCAAAATCGCTCTCATATCTTGAAGCCTAACGTGGCTACAGCGCAAATGAGTCGACCGAAGTCTTAAATATAAATTTTCGGTTGACGTCCAAAACGCTATGCGGCTTGCCTTCAAGTAGCCACCGGCATGCTCTCCTAAAGTATCAGTTTGCGTCATAATTAGTAGGCCAATTCACACCGTCCTCTAATGCCGGGTTTCAAAAGCCTTGCCTGCAAGTACTGGTACTATTTTTCCAGGACTGTATGTGCAGTGTTTGTACGCATTGCGAGGAGAAAAAATAAAGTGAGGCGGGCCCCATTGGTGAGGTGTTGCCTTCATGCCTGGGACCAATCGCAGTAGGGTTACGGATGACGCATTATACGGATGTAGTGGAGCACGCGAGTAGTCAGCCAGCAAACAATGAGCCGCATTAGCCTAACCATACGATGCCGCTGCTAAACGTTAGAGTGCCTATATAGCTAAAGGTGGAAGTGCCTAGCCTGTATTACAAAAAAGTAATAATTGACTCTCATAATTGTCTTCACTACTAGAGTTCTCGGGGTCTCTTCAGCGTTCACTGCCCATGAACTTCAAGGTTCAGTCAAGATGAAACCTTTAGTTTGTATGTTTGGACAACCACTGAATGGTCAAAGGTCAGAGCAATATATAGGCATAGCATTGCAGAAGTCAAGGGTTGAGGTCAAGTTCATGTTAGGGTCAATTTAAGGTCAAGCCGAGGGCGTCAATGTCACTTCAAAGCCACTTTAAGGTCAACCAAAATCTGATCACATGATCGACTCTGGGCGCGCTGAGGAGCCGAAGCGTGACATTTACGTGATAGGGCATGACGTTACGCCATCCTACATCGAATACTTGACGCAAGGAGCGCCGGCGCCTACAAATAAGTTGACATGCGGTGTTCATGTGCTTGGCCGTCACGATACGGCCTCCTAAACTGAGTACATAACGAAAGTAGCACCGACGCGCCTATCCCGAAGTCCACATGTGGTGTTCACGTGCTAGGCCGTGACGTCAAGGCGTGAGCGGTGGCGCTCCTAGGCACGAAATCCACATGTGGTGTTCATCTGCTAAGCCGTGAAGTCATGCGTTCAGGCGAGTATAAATAGTAGTCGCGGAGATGCGTAGCAGTCAGAGTCATGGAGTATGATGCTGAACAACTGTGCCACCGCAAGAGATACAGCCTGCGCTCAGCCTCGTATGACGATGCGGACCGCATAGCGATTCGTCAAAAGAGTCTACGGAAATTTTATGAACGAGAGCTGGTGAAGGGAGCGGAAGGAGTGGGAAGAATGTCTCGCTAAGCGCCGCCGTGCCGACCACGCGGCTGAATTGGACGCTGTCTCTAAATCTCAGATGCCGTCTGAACAGCAAAAAAGTTCCCAGCGAGAGTCGATTGAAGAGCAAGAAACTAAGGGGGAAACGGTACGCAGGACCAACACTGCCATCCCACTTAGGGAGTTCGTAGCCTCTTGAGACGACATCTCGATGGCGAACAACATAAGAAGTATTTGCAAGGCTAAACCATCGCGAAGCCAGCGCTTCCCACCAGGTTTAACCAAATCTAAACCACCCTTACCTTTTTTTTTTTAAAACACTGCAAGAGAGCTGATCCGTACTTTAGTGGTGGTAAGCTGTCGTTACCTTTGTATATGTCCTTTGACGACAACTCTCAGACGCCGTGCTTTGCTACGGTTCCTAGCTTCAAAGTCCAGGTAATCTGTTGGGATAAAAAAGCTGCATACAACATGGTATTGGGCAAGTAGCGAGTGATCCCAATTTTCTTCCCTTTCTCAAAATAAATGTGGAAAGAGAGATGTAATTCATTCTATGATTTTGACGCCTTTCAATTTATTTACGTTTCAAGCGTATCGAAGTATAAGTTCACAATGCAAAAGCTTGCAACGAATTTCCCCATAAGGCGTGAAACTTCGGCGTACAACTTTTCAAAGCTCGGTTACGTCGGTCCCCTCTCAATATATTTGAGTCTAAATTGAATCAAGATAAGCTAATGATGTGGTGCAGGGTCTATCATGAAGTTGTTCTGGGGAGCTCGTCGACAGGGTGTTTGTTGTGTGTAGATGATGATGCCAGTGCTGCGCACAAGCCTAATCTCCCGTCGGCTTTCGGGCCGCTTCTCGAGGCTCAATCCTATTAGTCAACCAGCCGTAAGGCGAGATGAGCAGCTCTCCCAGCCGTGCCGAAGAATCAATAGCCTCGCGCGATTTCGTGAACGAAGGTGACCGGTGGTGCCTCGGGGCCCGGATCCGAGGCCGGTTGCTGATGCTGGAGGAGAGACCGGAATAGATCCGGTTGCTTCGAACCTACGCCACGCTCGACCGGATAGAGTGCTGAGAGATAGGGACGAACGAAAGCCTCCCACCTAACGACCCTACGTTTTCACCGACCGCATGACGTGCAGTCGATGCCTGCGAGCTCCAGTTCCAACCTTCTGCAGTACACGCTACCGGTGTGCCGGGCTCAGCTAAAGCTTCGGGACCAATATCGAGAAAGAGTGCATTGATGTTGGTCGAATAAAAGAGCATGTCAGTTAGGAAAACGCAAAGGCAACGATGCTGATAAAGTGGTTCAGCCAGACAACATAGGCGCTTTGCTGCTCGTGTTGAACACGCAGCAGATGCTCTTTGCCAGACATGGCAGTAATTGAATTACAGTATTGAAATTACTTTAATTTAATTACCTTTTCTTGGTAATTTGTAATGTAATTAATTACGTTTTTCGGTTGGTAACTTAGTAATGTAATGAATTACTTTTGGTAGTAATTTCGCAGCAAAAGTAATTAATTCCTTTCGAAACTTCGTTTACTGAAGTGCGTCCGGTCTGTTCCGGTTTTTGCTCTGGTCCTGTTTTTGTAATGGCAAGTGCTATAGGAAAGAGGGAAGGAATAGCTCTCTGGGACGGAATTTCGTGGAAAGACGAAAGAATGTGTGTGCTTCGCATCTGGAGAACAAGCTGTTGTTTTTTTACTAGGTTTACTTAGCTTTTGCATGGATGGAAACTAGAAAGTAATTTTAAAATAATTGAATTACTCCGTAAAAGTAATTGTAATGTAATTTCATTCCTTTTTGGGAGAAGTAATGAGTAACGTAATTTAATTACTTTTCTGCAATTTTCAGCAAAGTAATTAGTAATGTAATTTAATTTCTTTTCAAAAGTAATTTTGCCATGTATGCTCTTTGCTGGCCACCGGTCAACGAATAGATTTCATTTATGAAGGAAACGTTTACCTGCAATGATCAGCTCAGTGTAATTTCCCTCTAACTACTGTTATGAGCAATTTGCTAAGCCTAAAACATCACCGGAGCGCTTTACTGTTTCGTTTACTTATTTGTTGTGTCCTGTTATGGCACGTAGGCATTACAAAATGAAGTGCCTTAAGACATGAAAGGAAACGTAACGGAAACAAAAATGAATAGCGCAAATGATATTAACCTGTCACAGACGTGTCTACTCAAAGAATAGCTGCAAGGACCTTCATGAAAAGTCCGTAATATTTAATGGTTGTGGTATGTGCGTGAAGGTGATTTCGCACAGGACGCAAACAGGCTTGAAGAAGTAGGCTAGAAGAATGCAGGTCATGAAATTTGAAATTAATTACTTCCACTAACAGAATTCAACGTGTGTACTGACAAAATCGCAGCAGAACGAGCATAAATAAGGAGAAGAGGTGGCGTTGATTAAAATATGCTGAGGAAGAACCTCTATCATTGGCTGTAGAGAACGTAAGAATCACCTGCACCAGGAAGTGCTTTGGATGATACCATGAAGTCCAGGTAGCAGCCAGCCTCAATAGAAAACCTTATCTAGCATCAAAATGGCACCTGCAGAGATACCTTGTGGCGCAGTGTATAACAAGAACACAGACGCTTGCGGTATTCAAGCGCCCATATTTTGGATTAGGGAGCGAGGCATAGAGCATAATTTCGAGTATTGTCGGGTACAGACGCAGGACGTTCAGAAGCTAAAGAAAGAACCTTTCACAACTGCCAAATAATTGGCGACTAAAAACAGGGTACGATTTTCGAGGTCGGTAACGATGGGAAGACAGTAAAATGCAGTGAATTAGAAAAAAAAAAGACGTTTCAAAAGTGCGCAGAAAATGCTGCACTGTACAGAACATCTGCAGTAAACGCAATCCTCAAAGAACGTTTCATATACAAGTTTATTGATCCTCCCCCTTGTATGCAGGACATGAGGGATCGATTCTCGGTTTCGCCGGGTTTCCACCGGTGTTAAAATGGGCCCAAGCTTTTCCAGGACTGCTCGGCTTATCTGGGGAGAGTCTGAAATCAGTCTTTGACCCCACTTTGTGTAAAGAAAATTGCCCGTTGCCAAGTAGTCACTGACCAAGGTTGCCCTTCGGCCAGAGAAATTCATATTCATGATAACATGAAATGTATGCGAGGATAGAAGTCGAAGAGTCTGCTGGTATTAGCGGCACATAACGCGGAAAACATGTGGAGATGAAGAATAAAGAACAACAACTTGGAGCTTTCAAGTTCTTCAGAGAAGTGAAAAGCTATTTCTTCAATTGAGAGACATGTACATAGCCTTAGCTCTGTCTCTGCAGAGAGAGAAGAAGAGGAGGAAAAACTTCGTTTAACGATCGTTGCTCTAATTGTACTACCCACGGAGTGTCCTCAGGGTTACAGGAACCCTGTAGCCTCCACATTTTGCTTAGCTCAGTTGATGAGCCTCAACTGGTTGGTTCCGTTAGCCAGCCTCGACTAGCGGAGTCTATTCCCAAAAATAGCGAGACGAGGAAGGGGGTGAGTTCACATGAAGTCGTATCTGCTACATAAAGCGAAACTGAAAAAACTAGTTCTGCTCCAATAAATTGTCAGTATTCGACCATCAGTATCATTTTTAGCCTTCTAGCGACCTATTCTGGGCACTGTGCAACAGAAGCGGTGTATCTTTGACCGGCTAAACGTCTCAGTCTTTGGCTGCCTAATGTTGGACTCCCAAAACAACGTCCTTCATGCAAAGACAACAAAGCTCATGCATGTAGTTTCGGAAAGCTGAAATACCCATACCACATCTTTCTTTCTTTTTTTTTTTTGCTTTTTGAACTTCGGGATTAGCAGTAGTTTCGAAGGCCGTGGAGGTTTCGAAAAAAGTATTTAATCAAGGTCTCTGTGGCATGTACTCATGACTACCCACAAACGAGGACAGTTTTATTATCTCCATGGTGAATAAGACTGTAAAGCTTTCAAAAACAAGCCGGCGATCTTTCTGCACGTCGGAGAGTTTGTGCCATGCAAAACGATTGTGAGCCTAGCCCAGTCACAATTACCGCTCTTGTAAAACGAGACCTAAACATGACCGTTTTTTTCTCGAGCGAGCCGCCGCGTGTATTGCCTCTCTTTTGCGATTTTTCATTTCCGACGAATAGGTCGACGTTTCCGCTGGACGGTCTGTTTCTCTCGCCTAGTTACTCTGCTGGCATAAAAACGCAACGCAACCACAATCTGGACGAACAGTCTAGATTTGTGGCCAAAGGCTAATGCCAACAGACAGAACTCTCAACACTGGCCTATAGTTGGAGCTCTGGTGTGCGCCGTTTCGTGGACCGTAACCAGCTGTCACCACTTGCTTGCCACCATCGTTCCTCATAGTCTCAACGAGCGGATTTCCCTCCTCGCCACGATGACGCCACCATGCGGCTGTCCTGCACACTTTAAGGTCGCGCACGGCTGCCCGCGGCTTAGGGCCAGCGCGTGACGACGGGACGACGTAACGAGGCTGCTTCCCCTCAGGCCTCCCTCTACGCCTGTTCTCCGCAAAGCAGGGCATTCGCTGGACGACGCCAGCTCGGTTAGCCCATGGCCGTTCCACTCCGATGAGCGCCGTTGGCGAACGTGACAATGGGACCAGAGATGTTTGTCATTTTCAGTTGCCAGCGGAAGGGCTGTTCCCCTGGACGTTCTCGTGGCTGCCCTTTCGGCGCAGATTTGCGACTGGACTGTTTGTTTTCTTATGCCATCATTAATGCCCAGCTTGTTCGTACGTTTAGCTTCTATTCACACACTCGTTAACCGACCCTCTTAATCACATTTGTTTCATTTGTGCGCCATCTTTTTTTTCTGCGTTTGTTTTCCCTGCTTCCTTTAGACAATAAATACGAACAAGCCACCTCTGAAATATATTTCCGTAAATACGTGCGAACACCAGCGGGAGACATGAGGCGAAATTTAAGAGCAGAGGAGATTCGTTTTCTTTGTCAGCAAGTTTTAGGGCCCCTTGTAAATTCAGGTAATATTTTTCCGAACCAGGAACATTGACTATGTGCATTCCCATTGCTGGTAGGCTCCATCTTGCAGAATCATCCCATCAAGGGTTGTGTGGCGGGCCAGTTGGTTGATCCTCTTTGATCAGAGTAAAAAACGCAGCGGAAGTTGGACCTCTTTTGTCTTCGTCCCCGTTCATTGTGCTACAAAATTAAGGGGTGGGGGGCTCAAATCTAATCTGTATCAAGATTTCACAGGTACCCAAGCCATCTACCAACCATCTCCGCAAGGAACAACATCCTGACAATACAAGCCTAGTATCATCTGCCCCCTCCACACAGCAAACGCTTGGCCTCTTCGACGACCCTGCTCCGACCCGGAAAACCATCTTAATAAACAAATGTTATCAGCAAGAAGCATGTACAACGCACCACAACCGCAGTGAAACCATCTAATGAAATAAATCCGCTATGACTTGCCCGTTCCCGTGGCGGCGGCTGGGCTGGATAGTAGATTTAATGATTTTTTCTTTTTTTTAAATTTTGTATTGGAGCAATCCCTATTCATTTTTCTTACTATTGGTTTAAGCCCGTTATACCTAGTGGCATGGGCAGAGGCACATTATTATATGTTTTCTTTGGTAGCCTCACCATAATATATGTCTCATCACACCCCCAAAGTTTGCAATCAAGTGGCTTGTTTTAAATATGTACCTCGATATCATTCCTCTGAACTATCGAGCAGTTACATCAACAACTGCAGAGACGTTCATAGGCACTTCACTTGCTCTACTTTATCTATTACAGCCACACATGTTCCGCGCATATCGTTGCCTATGTAGAGCTCCTGAGCAGTGATAAATGCTTCGTTATAGCCATAAAATGTAGCACGAGTTGATCACGCTGCGTATGAAAAAACACGGAGAGCCAAGTTAGGGATGCACCAGCGATGTTTCTTCATTTCTAACGGTCAAGCACTGTGAATGTTTTAACACTGAGACAGGTACACTGCGGTTACAGTAATTTTTTGTAAACTTGAGAAAATACGCAGAAATAACCCCTCTCTTCCTCTTCCGGTGTGTCTGTTTAGTGGAACAATGGCGGTTCGCTCGAGAGCTGACCGCGATGCTTTCAGTGTGTCTGCGCCGCGGGGTTTAATTCCCTCACCGCTGGCCCGCTTATTGATCGGGGCAGGTTCGTGTTGCGCGATTAATCAGGCCGCTCTATGTTTGGAGCGCGACAAGAAAAATACTCTGGCTGAGAGAACAAAGCTGGGCCCCGGCGGGTGCACGCGCTTGCCTTATACCGCAGATCGTTTGCTGCGTAGCACAGCTGCTTATGCAGGCATGCTGCTATCTGCGAGGCCAGAGTCATACCTCAGCGTAATGTAACCGCTGCAGCGCTTAACGCGCTGAAGTATGACTCCAGAGAACTGAACAGCGGTGGGCTGTGTGATTTCAGCGCACGTTAAAGATCCTCAGGTGGCTCCGTAGCCCTCCACTACTGCACCTCTTTCTCTCTTTCCACTTTCACTCCCACCTTCCTTCCTTCCATTACGGCGCAGTTTAGGTGTCCACAGAAAAAAAGTGTGACAGATACTGCGCCTTCCTCTTCCACTGAACCAATATTATTAATAAAATTATACAACAACAACA
>JAJIZL010000159.1:1041526-1096032 GCA_023969395.1 Amblyomma maculatum
GAAGAAGAAGAAGAAGAAGAAGAAGAAGAAGAAGAAGAAGAAGAAGAGAAACAAAAAGGAAAAGAAGAAGAAGACAGAGAAGAAGAAAAAGAAGAAGAAGACGACAGATAACTTTGTAGTTGGTAGAGGCGAACGGCAAAAGTCAATTACTAGGACTGATGGATCGTTCGACCATTGTGACGACGTGCTGCGGAGTTCGACGTAGAGACGATGTCATACCACTACAAGTCTTCTACACCCGAATGAGAATGGTCAACGACGAGAGGCAAGGGGTTCTCATATACGTGAAGTGAATCACCTATATATAACATAAATAAAGCTGAAACCATTCTGTAAACTATTATGTGCAAAAGCCATGCCCTTACTTTGAAGCCGAACCTAAGCGCAGCCATGTAGATTTGATCTTGCGTAACTCCAGGTTTAACACCACGATAAACCACAGTTAATTATTTTTGCTTTACCCATTCAGCACCCTTCCTGCCTGTTCACGCTACGTTCATTATGAATCTTTCCATAGCCCTCTCGTAGCCTTTGAGTTGAAGCATTTCTCGTTAGCCCCCAAGCTCCTCTGCCACGCAGGTTAGCGCCGGTCAGCTACGTGTATTTATGCTTGTTATGGAGTTATGAAGGCAGGTGTTAGCAATGACAGATTCACGGAACCGTCTGCATTCATGAATGAGTAGTGAACCACATGTGGAAGGCGAGAACGTATGATACATGGATAATTATAGGCGGCAATAGAGCCAGAAATGCTTATTTCAGAAAAGAACACACACACAAAAAATGAACCATTTAAAGTGGTTAATAGAAATGTGAATTAGACGCGATAGTCAATCAGGTTTGGCTTCTGTTCGATTCCACACTCTATTTTTGAGGTAAATTTGTCTTTAGACAAAGATCGATAAAATCTGTGATTGCAGACTTCATTAATACCGCACTAAAGTACTTCGTGGCTGCTTAACACATGCTAAGCGGGTCGTGCAATGACAGTGTATTGTGGTTGAAATGCGCAGGGACTGAAGTCGATAAAGCGAGGACATGCAAAGCAGAGCGTGAGAGCATTGCAGTTAAGTGCGTGGGGTATTCGGATGAGGTGATACAGTAGTGGGGAAGTGCAGTGACCAAAAAACCCCATTTGTGCATTCCAACGTGAAACCTTAGCCCACTCGCGACCATAAAGAGGTTCTGTTCTTTTAAGGTGAGGAAGTGATAAACGTCGGCCATGTTCAGATGAACATCGGCGAAATCTGAAAAAAGGGGGCACTATCAAAAATATTACCAAATTACATTAGCATCAAAGAGGAACTATATCTCGACACGATGTCATGAGTTTGAATTCAGAAATGCAAAACGAGAAAAAAACGCATTGTTAATATTCTGGAGCAACAAAAGGTAAGGGCTAGCCTGTGTCAGTTAAAAAACATTTGTGACACGTGCAAGTGAGCGGCACGTGGACTCACAAAGCAATTTTGTGACATTCTTAGACCGTATACGGCGAAGAAGTACTGCTAGACTCATTTTGAAATGATGTAAAAGCACTCGGTATGGCAATGATTATGTTTCTTGGTCATGACACACGTGAAACGAGACGCGCCAAATGCAGAATAAAACACTTACATCTAAAAAACAACAAAGAAGAAAAAATAATCATAGGTTCATCACTTTCCACATCTTGCGGAGATGCAGTAGCGTTTAGATAATTAGAAAGTTATGCCCGAATATACAAGTTCCAAAAATACTTTTAACTTCTTTTTTCAAGTAACCATAAAAGCTTGGAAAAAGTAATCAAAACATACTACAGATATTGCCAGTGTTCAAGTCCTTATTACAAGAATAACCTGTGCGCA
This sequence comes from Amblyomma maculatum, assembly GCA_023969395.1. Classification (NCBI taxonomy): domain Eukaryota; kingdom Metazoa; phylum Arthropoda; class Arachnida; order Ixodida; family Ixodidae; genus Amblyomma; species Amblyomma maculatum. Next base: position 1,043,374 of record JAJIZL010000159.1, read on the forward strand.
ATTGTGTTTACTACATTGTTGTAGTACCTTGATTGTAGGGGTTCTTGCTTTCCGTTGCCTTATTGGGTACAGTCGTTCTTGGTGAGTTCTTTTAGTTTAGGCACTTCTTGCTCAGTGGTTATTATTACTGAGCGACCAGTTGCTCAGCTTGATAAATAAATGAAATAAAAAGTGAAAGTACAGTGATTACACGGCGTCTGGCTTAATTGAAAATTAATTCAGTACGTTTATTCACCTCACTTGATGAAAAAGTCTTCTGAGCGGACATGAAAGAAAGTAATGCGTTTAGCAAAAGCCAGGCACAACAAAAGTGACATTCCGGTGCACACTTTGGCTGCGAACCTCGTTACTGTGCCTGGATTATCTGAAATAAAACATGTTCCTAATATTCGATCAGCGAGGTTTCAAGTTCACCGCCTATATTAACCACTACACTCGTTCCTAACTTGCTTTTGAAAGGACGCCTCGCACCAGCCAGATGACGCCATGTAAAAATCGCCTTCTATTTTCAAGGGAAGAAAAGTTAGCGTACTGAGGTTCTTTACCTCGACCCCCTGCTGATTTTTATTGCATTGAAAGTCAGCTTTCGACTCAAGTAATGGTTCAATGCACGCCTGAAGGAAACAGGATTAATCGTCTTCAAGCGCCACACTGATTGCGTAGCTATTTTAGGACGCCATTTCCTTCCATAAGCCCGTAACTGCGCACGAATTCCGCTTAAATTGTCGTTCCTGTTCTAAGTAATGCCAATACAGGGTGTAATTCACACCACCTGAAGCCATGCCTAGAAAAAGAAGTTTCAGCTGGCTCTTCAGGGCCTGGGCATTACACTCACGCCATCGAGACGTTACAGAGATATACACCCTTCAAGAATACACGTTGCTGCAATAAATATGTGATCCCCCACTGAGCGGTTGCGCCGAGTACGGCCTTTAGTAGCCAGCGTGCATATATATTGCCTGAGTCGGACGGTGCTGAGGAATGCGTCGACGTATAAGCCGGAACGCTTGCTATGCGGAAGCCTGCGGAAGCCATCGGGCCATTCCGAGTTGTGGCACAATTCTGGGAAGCTGAATCCAATGACGCTTTCGCATTTTTGCCTTCCTTGGAGGAAAGCGTTGTTAAATTACAGTTCCCACCCGCCAAGAGATTAATGTCCCTGTCGTTTCTGGTGCTCGTGCGCAGCTAGCAACGCTACCAAAAAAAAAAAATGAAATGGGAGTATTATATGTGAAGGCCTGAACGAACTCGCAGTTACACGTACCGGTCGTACGGCTCTCCTGTCAAGAGCGCGCGCTTACGTGCGTACGACCATTGATGCTCACGAGCTTGCAATTCGTCTCATGCTGTACAAGCCATTTATACGTTTTAGGCTTCTCGCGTGTCTATGCATTTGATCATATTAACTCCTTAAAGTCTGTAACAAAGCCGTCGTGTGAGAGGGATGTGCAACGCGGCCACATATGTATGAGTCACTCTTGAATGGATGCTCCATATTAACTTCTGGTATTTCCTTTGGGGTGTCAGGGGTGGGAGGGGGGGTCTTATTCGGAGGATGATCGCTTCTCCTTACTTCAACACTCTCCTTAAATCAGTCTCTGCAAGCATAGAGACCTGCATTACATGGTTAAAATTCCACTGTTCTGATGGTTGTCACGCCAATCACCTGACAGTATACGCAGCAAGGAATGCACTAGCTGGGATGGCCTTTCGCATATTTCCATCATACTATGTCAGTACCGCGAAGATACGTGACGAATCCAACGGCATCGTTCTCGATACCGGGAGAATGACACTGAAACAAATCTTTCCGATACCAGGTGCCGGGGTTTGGCTCTGCAGTTCAGGCGTTCAGTCGTGTCCGACTCTTCGTGACCCTATGGACCATGTCACGCCACGCTTTCCGGTCTCTCACTATCTTCTTAACATTACATAGCTTCATCTGCAATGCCTCGAGGATGCCATCTAACCATCGCGTTCGCTGCCTACCCCTTCTCCGGCGACCCTCAACTTTTCCCAACATCAAATCTTTCTCCAGCGACTCCTCTCTTCTCATCAGATGACCAAAGTAGCTGAGCTTTAACTTTAGAATTTGACCCTCAAATGAGCAGTCAGGGTTTATGGTCGACAATATCGACTGATTTGATCTTCTGGCAGTCCAAGGATCTCTCAGGAGTCTTCGCCAGCACCACAATTCAAACGCGTCAATTCTTCGGCGGTCAGCCTTTTTCACAGTCCAACTCTCGCATCCATACATCACAACTGGAAAGACCATAGCACGAGTTATACGGATCTTGGTTGGCAGACTAATGTCTCTGCTCTTTACTATGCGGTCAAGGCTAACCATTGCTCTCTTTCCCAAAAGCAGGCGTTTCCTAATTTCACGGCTGCAGTCTCCTTCCGAGATAATCTTGGCGCCCAAGAACAGAAAATCTGTCACAGCTTCCACTTCTTGTCCATTGATGCTCCAGGACTTGATAGGGCAAGACGCCATGATCTTTGTCTTTTTAATGTTCAGTTTAAGCCCAAACTTCTCACTCTCTTCTTGTACGCGCACCAGAAGTCTCTTGAGGTCCACTTCACTTTCTGCCATTAAAGTGGTATCATCCGCATATCTAAGGTTGTTGATACGTTTTCCAGCAATCTTCACTCCAGCTGAAGACTCGTCCAGACCGGCCTTCCTCATGATGCACTCTGCATATAGGTTAAATAGGCAGGGCGACAGTATGCAGCCTTGCCTCACCCCTTTCTCAATCGGAAACCAATCAGTAAGACCATGCCCAGTTCTGACTGTGGCCTCTTGCCCTTCATACAGGTTCCTGAGGAGACAGATGAGGTGAATTGGAACTCCCATCTCTTGGAGAGCTTGCCACAATCTGCTGTGATCAACGCAGTCAAACGCTTTCGCATAATCAATAAAGCAGAAGTAAATGGGTTTCTGGAACTCTCTTGCTTTTTCCATGATCCAGCGAAGGTTGGCAATTTGGTCTCTAGTTCCTCTGCCCTTGCGAAACCCAACTTGCACGTCCGGAAGCTCCCGATCCACATACTGCTGCAGCCTACCTTGCAGGATTTTTAACATCACCTTGCTAGCATGCGAAATAAGCGCGATCGTGCGGTAGTTGGAACAATCTTTGGCACTGCCTTTCTTTGGAATGGGGATGTAAACTGACCTCCTCCAATCCTGTGCCCACTGCAGGGTTGTCCAAATCTTCTGACATAATGTATGCAGTGTGTTAACAGCGTCGTGGTTGAGGTTTTGAAGCAACTCAGCTGGAATACCATTAATTCCGCTAGCTTTGTTCTTAGCAAGGCTGGCTAAGGCCCATTCAACTTTACTCTTCAGGATGCCCGGCTCGAGATCAGTAATCACAACCGTCTTATGTTGGGTTTGCACATCCGGGTCCTTCTTGTACAGTTCTTCTGTGTATTCCTGCCACCTCTTCTTTATCTCTGAGGCTTCAGTGAGGTCCTTGCCTCGTTTGTCCTTTATCACGCCCAGCTTAGCACAGAAGCTTCCTCTGATATCTTTGATTGTCTTATACAGAGCTCTTGTGTTCCTTAATTGGCTGTTGTCCTCAACTGCTTGGCACTGTATGTTCAGGAAGGCATTCTTATCTCTCCTTGCTATTTTCTGAAAATCCGCATTGAGAACCTTGTATCTTTCTCTTTCCCCATACCTTTTGCCATCCTCCTTTCTTCAGCTATTTGCAAAGCCTCTTCAGATAACCAGTTTGCTTTTTTGCATTTCTTTTGCTTTGGAACTACCTTAGTAGCAACTTCTTGTATTATATCACGAACATCAGTCCACATCTCTTCGGGCTCTTTGTCTTCTAGATCTAATTCTTGAAATCGATTCCTCACTTCCACAGCATATTCTAATGGAATTTGATCCAGATCATACCTGATAGGCCTTCTAGTTTTCTGCGTTTTCCTCAATCGAAGCCTTATTTTGGCAACAAGAAGCTGATGATCGGTGCCACAATCGGCCCCAGGCCTTGTTTTTACTGCTTGTATAGCGCTTCTCCATCTCTGCCGGCAAATAATATAATCGATCTGATTCCGTACAGACCGTCCGGTGAAATCCATGTGTACAGGCGCCTCTTGTGCTGCTGAAAATGAGTATTCGCTATGGTCAGGTTGTTTTCTTGACAGAACTCTACTAGCCTCTGCCCAGCTTCATTTGGCTCACCAAGGCCGAACTTGCCTGTAATTCCGGATATTTCTTCACTCCCGACCTTAGCATTCCAGTCTCCTATGAGAAAAACGACGTCTGATGATGGGGTGCGGTTTAAAAGGCATTGTAGGTCCGCATAAAATCTCTCAACGTCAGCTTCTTCAGCAGCAGTGGTCGGTGCATAGACTTGGATAACTGTTATGTTGAAAGGGTGACCTTGGATCCGAAGTGAAATCATTCGGTCGTTTTTGGGGTTGTACCCTAGCGCTGCTTTGCCCATTCTTCTGTTTACTATGAGAGCGACCCCATTCCTTCTCTTGGATTCGTGCCCACAATAAAAGACATAATGGTCGCCGGAGTTAAATTCTCCCATTCCGGTCCACTTGAGCTCGCTGATACCCAAGATATCAATGTTCAATCTGTCCATTTCTCGCTTGACGATATCCAGTTTACCTTGCGTCATAGATCTTACATTCCATGTCGCTATGTGATACATCTCCTTGCAACATCGGACTTTCCGGTCGCTTCCCGACACATCCACAACTGAGCGTCCTTTTGGCTTTAGCCCAGCCACTTCATTCGTCCTGGAGCTACTAGGAATCGCCCTTTGTTCATCCCCAGTAACATGTGGGACGCCTTCCAACCTGGGGGGCTCATCTTCCGGCGCCATATCGATAATGGTATTGTGACTGGCCATAGGGTTTTCTTGGCAGGAAATAATGGAGTGGGTTGCCATTACCTTCTCCAGTGAATCACATTTTGTCAGAACTCTCTGCCGTGACCTGTCTATCTTGGGTGGCCCTACACAGCAGAGCTCACGACTTCATCGAGTTTCGCAAGCCCCTCCGCCACGACAAGGCAGTGATCCATGAAGGGGTTGGCTCTGCAGGTAGTGTTTTATTCCTTAGACCGCCTCGACTACTGAGGTTCTTCAGGAGTCCGACTGACATTTAGCCCTGAACTAAACACGCTTTTTCTCACACTATTACAGCGACATGCTGGAACGGCTACAAAACTAAGAAACCTGATTTCTCTCGCAAAATCATAATCACAATGCTGCAGCCTTTGTGCTCAACGGTTGGCTTGATCGAAACATATGCAGACGCCGGAAAACTACATTAGTTAAAACTGCTTCATAAATTTTACTACTGCGAACTGAAGTTAGATAGGCAGCGTATTTTTCCCCCTGTGCTGTCTATACAACCTGAATGACGTGCCAGGATGGTAATATATGAAAATTCTTTGCAAAAATACTATTTGTTTATTTTAGACGTGGGTAAATTTATTAACTACATCTGCATTGCCTGGGGAATGAATTGCTGAACTAAACAAGTTATAAGCAGCTTAATATTTCCACATGCCATCAGTCAGCAGGATATATTACCGTCATATGCTACCGAGTTCCAGTCTGGGATAAAATTAAGGGTTTTGATGTCGGATGAAAAGCGATTTCAATACCTGCCGCCATTTTTAAAGTAATAAATGTTCCCGTCTCCTCCTTCCCCACCTCTCTTATTTTTTTTTTGTGGCTGCACTGGCATCATGCATATGTCATGCACATTTCCTTCCACGATCCTGCTTTCGGTCTTTGCAGGCAATCTGAAAAAATTCAGATGCGGTCAGAATGATTGTCGGGAAGGAAATGCGAAAGCATACGCTTTCCCTGCTCTGCTCATACATCCATGAAGAGCCAATCATAGACTCTTTGAAAACTTTTTTTTTCACAAACGCTCCCGTAGGATGTTGTTGCATAAGAAATGCAAAGTAACGCCATGAACAAACGTTTCTGAGTGGTCATAGAAATGAGATGCCTTTGTGGGGTTTTCTCAAGAAAATTCGCAGACACAATACATTGTCTCACTATACGTTTTTTTTTCCTGAGAGTACGTTTAGACATTTTCTTGTGGGCACTGTGTTAATGCCACTCGGTTGCTGCATCTGCCAGCGAGCGAAGGAAAGGGCGCGCCCCTGCTTTCCTCCTTGCCCGTAAAAGCGGTACATATATTTAACATATTCTAAACACGCAGGTGAGAAACGTAAAGAAAGAGGTGTTATTTCTTGCACCGCTGTATTGACAACATTACCTCTGCTTTCTATACAGCAGTTTATTGAATAGAGTTGAACAGATGTCAATCCAATGTCCTCAAAAATTGTTCCTAAAGTTCACACACCAACCTTACCTATCAAAGCGCGAGTTTGTGTTGAAGAGACATTTTGTGCCATGACCATTTAGTTACCTCCTTTGTCAGCATTCAGAAACTATAGGTCATTGTTTAGTGTCTTTTTCGACATGCTTTATTGAGGAGTGGGGGGAGGGGGGGGGGGCGGAGAGCGGGGAGAGGTGACAGTTTTCATTGGGTTCTTAGAACGGACACTGAGATATCGCCTTACAGCATAGCATGCTTGCTTACAATGGGAAGTTCTAAGGTTCCATGTCATCTTTCGCTGCTCATGACATTGTATACTATGAGGTAGAGCCGCACGATCGATTGCCGCGGCCATCGCAGTCTCTGTTTACAGAGCATTGTGTTTCGGTGCGGAGGGCGATATATGCTGCCTGTGAAAGACCTCCTGTCTGGCAGTCTTTATTCGATGCATACCTGCGTGTGTCTTCCGGAAATTAATTTACAAGCAAAACAATAGCAAAAACCTGGTATGACTGTGCTGATCGTTCGTTAAATGAGATCTTGAGAAAAAAGGCTTCCAGCCTGCAACTGTCGCCCTCACATTAAGCCAAGAACACAATTCTCAGATGTTCCAGTTCCCGCTCGGCCATGTCTTTCGTTTCGGTGGACTTGCGTTCTTTCTTACACATATACCTGCAGTGCTGTGAGGGCATAAATAGAGCGAAGAATGCCGTCGTAGGTGTCTTGAAAGGACTCAAGGTTTAGCGCACTGGATTCCAGACCATGCTGCATGCTGGCGAACAGCCGTGACGTAAAGGTCTCCGAACGCTTTCGCACTACAAAAAAAAGACAAAAATCAAGATAAGGTCTTTTAAAAAGAAAAACAAAACGTACGAAGTGCCTATGAAACGTATGAAGTATAGCACTCTTTATACCTTATTTGTACCTCTCTCTATACAGCGTACAACTGTGAAGGTGCGTATGCCGTGTTCACCAATGCTTCTGTACCTAGCACACATTTATGTAATGCTAAATGCCCTCACCTTTCAGGTGCTTTCAATCGCAGTTGAGCTAGCCTGTTCCTTTCTTTTGATTTGTGCGTTGGTATCTCTGAGAGTCTTTTTCCACGTCATTCTTCACCGTTCAGTTCTGCTCCGCGCTTCCCCCTCTCTCACACATTTCGTGTAAAGTCTTTGTCAAAAATACACAGTCCAAAAGTTTTTCGCTTCTAATTCCTAGCGGACCCATTGCTCTTATCCAGTGGCGGAAACCTCGCAGGTGACGCAGAATTCCGTCCTCATCCTTCTACACCTTGAATATTTTAAGAGTGCTTCTATACTCGGGGACACTTTCTTGGCAATGGAGCCAAAGCTACGGAGCCGAAACGCATTATCTTCCTGCGCGGCTGAATATAGTCCCTAGTTACATGAGCAATTTTTGCAGAAACAAATTGAAATCATAGCGCTAGTTATTTACGGTATATTTTTTATCACGGAACCAAGTTTCCGAAATGAAGCTGTTATGCCTAAAACACTTTTCTTGGTTCCACCGGGTTTTCTCGTCTGATGTCTGTCGCGGGTTTTCGAGACGCCCCGACTTTGCAGACAAGATGGCGACAGACGCCTGGTCGGGTCGTTCCGGTTGTTCTGGTCGTCCACTCCACTTCGCAGGGTTGGAAGCGTTCTCACCAGATAAGATTCGAGTCAAGTTCCAGAGACGCTAGCTGTCGAAGCAAACGAAGGAAATAATCTGTAGCGGCTATGCAGACGGAAAACAGCGCGGTCAAACTACATGGCGGAGTGACACGTTTAGAGACGCCCCGCCTCCCTACTTTAGCGCCCATTGCCAAGAAAAAGCGTCCCCGAGTATAGAAGCCTCGTTACAGGGCTTTTAGAGACAGATTTCTTATGTTGTATATTTTTGAAAGAGACTGCACTAGTCAGCTATGGATGCAATGTAAAAGACAGATCTGAACCTCAGCTGACATTTTGCCACATAACTTAACTTGGCGATGCTGCCTAGACGGTAGCATTTGTTCAAACTGAATGAGGTGTGTTCGTTTAGGCCTAAACTTTCTTGTTGCGAATTGCCCATAGAGATGAAGGCAAGGGTAGGGAGGAACTCGAGTCTTGCTCGTAGGTATGTCGACAACGTGTTCTAGGGATTGTCAAGCTTTCCTCCTACTACCGGCTAGACGACAAAGGTCGCCTTTGTGAGCCAGACCCAATATAACGACCTCGCCAACTCAGTTAGGTGCTGTCGGTGAAGTTGTTTACCCCTCTCACTCTCTCTCTTATCCTGCGTGCATAGAATGCGCTGACGCTTGTGCGACAGAGGGTTCCTGCATGCGACACATCGTTCTGCTTGTCCCGAGAGGCGTACCAGAAATGGGAACGCTGCCGACTGTAGTTGCCACACAGCGGGACAGCCCAAGCGAAAGTAAAAGAAAAAAGTTAGGGGAGGTGCTGTGAGGGCATAAATCGAGCGAAGAATGCCGTCGTAGGCGTCTTGAAAGGACTCAAGTTTTAGCGCACTGGATGCCTTCTTTTTGTTTTTCAGATTTTTGTATAGGGAACACGTTTTACGCCTCTTGAATATTTTCGACTCTCTTGTTTCGCCTCTTCTCTTGATATTTGTTTCTTGAAGTGCTGTCTGGAGTCCCCCTGTATTTTCTTGTATGTTGATTTCTTCTGCAGAATGCGCCATTAGATGACGATGACAGCATTCGTCACCTCAGACTCCTCGCGTCTTGTGTAAAAAGCTTCCGGGGCATTTTTCTTTTCTATACTTTACTGAAAAATTTCAACGTTGAAGTCAGTGCTAACACTCTCATCGATTAGGAGTTATACGTTCATCCCTCATTCTCCTTCATTCTTTCCCGGCATTCTTCCCCCCCCCCCCCCCCCCCGTTATGTTGTTAAGGGGGAGCTATCTGTGTACTATAGTGTCTCACTCGCTTTTAAACCTAATATATGCACACTCCAACCATAGCGTAACAGTCTGGGCGCTACTCTTAATTATGTCCTGGCTCCTCCTCCGAAAAGAAAAATAATGCAGAATAAACTTATCCTTATTTTATATATAGAGATCAAATTTCGGGAAAAGGCATTTACGGCTGCGAATTTGAGTCATGGCTTTTTGTATCGCGAATCATCTTCTTCGTCTTCCCATAGAAAAGCCGGCGTATTTTGCTTTCGGTGTTCATAAGTAGTGAGAGTTCGGCACATGAATTTTTCTAGCAACAAATTCGAGTGCGAAACGGAACCTACTTGAGAAAGAAGGCTCAATGAGCCGCTCTTGCGCTAGGTTACGCTACGCATAAAACGAAAAATGAACATAAAACACCATTTTGCATAAATTCCACGCCTTTGTGAAGTGCTTTGGCTGGTTACTTTCAAGCCGCAGTCGATTCGGGCGTACCTCGTTCTCATCTATATTCTATGTGCGCAGTGCGTATAATTAAATATCACACAACCTGCACGTTTTCGTACGCACAAGGTATGATTCCTGTGTCACCCTCTTCGACTTCGTTCGGCAACGTATATCTATCACCAACGAAATACGAGCCACTGACCCAGTGACAAAAGGGAGAGACAAGTGAAGCATTGTAGAAAATTTCACGAGTTTGGTTTTTGCAATGAGCTTGGCAAAAGTGGCCCGTAAGTTTAAAGGGCGAATATACAGGAACATTATTGGGTAGTTAAACGCGAGTCACCAACACCATTTAGAGGTAAACAATACATTTATTGACCTTATTCTGTTTCGTTGCACTAGTGCCATTAACGAGCATTCTAGAATTTAATAAATATATCTGATTCCAGTAAATTTCAAGAACTTTTCGCTAAGGTGATATCTCGCCAGCCACTGCAGACCTCTTTGAATAGTACGCTGTACGCAATGCCGTTAGTGCCGCAGCATCCATTGAACGTCTAGCTACGTTATCTGAGACGATCGTCTCAGGCCAAGAATGAGCAAGAATTACTCAGTTGTGGGACGTAGTTTCCTGTGTGACCCGATGAACACGTCATGGGTTTTACCCCCAAAGACAATCAACAGTGGCCTGGAGAAGATGGCTTTGTTGCGCCATTTCCGGAACGGCAAAATACAGTTCCGCCTTTTTCACCGTAGAGCCATCTACGAGATCACCGTGAGCGAAGGCATATGGCTGTTTCATTTGTACTTCGCAAAAACAAACAAACAAACAGGAAGTGCATGGTTCGAGAAGTACCCCCCTCCCCACTCCTCAAAAGGAAGGAAAGAGTAAGCCGGAGGAAATGGTTCAAACACGCTAGTCATCTACGTGTTGTCAGTGAAAGCTGACGAAGAGTAGAAGACCTTGCTTTGCGCCAGCCCTTATGCAAGAAACAGACGCGCCGGCGAACCCATACTTAAAAGTCTACGAAGAACAAAGCATCGCAATTCCCAGGTGTTGCATGCCAGGATGGCGGCCGTGCACGCCACAAAAATAAAGCAGATAGGATAGCTTTGTACAAGAATGCTGACTTAGTCTCTTTTACATATGGTACAACCGGAACATATTCACTTTATCTTATGCAGGCGTTATGTGGCCAGAAACACATTAAATCCTTACTTTCATCACCTCTAACTCCAGATCCTATGTTGCATCGATGTTTACGATTGTAAAAGATACGTGCTGCTCCTTGTCTTGATAAGAATCAAAATGTTGACCCACATTTGCAGTCAGTAGGGAAGTTAGGGTTTCTAAATCAGAAGGGAATGGAAGGGCTTCCCCTGCTCTGCTGCCAACACTACCAATTCTGCTCAGTCTAGTCTAGCACAGTAGACTTACATTATTTCTATTTGCTTTACTTGGTTTCTTCTTGTTTGCATTTGTTTAGTTATTTTCTTGATTATGCTCCTCATAATATATTTACTTTTGTTACTTGTATAAACATCGATAGTGGTGTACCTCTAGCATGCTCTTTTATATGTCATATTAGTCGTGTATATTAATCAATTTTTACCATCTTTATGATCCTTCCTCCCACTGCTTTCCCTATTTAGTCAAAAGGCATGAACCTTTTTGGTTAAGAAAAGAAAAGCAGTAGCGAAACACACCAAAAAGTTAAGAACATAACAAAACAGAATAGCGTAGCTTCGACGCCAAGTCTAGCAGACGAAAGCAGCTGTAAGCTTCCTAAACGAGGGTTTACGCAGGCATCGCACGCCGAGTCAAACAAACGCTATAAAGTGAGGATGAATGGCGACATGAGGCTTCGCAAGCACCATAATACCCGCGAAGCTTATGGACTGTAATAAATTGATAATTGTAGGCTGGAAGGAGCCACAGCTTTGAATACGCGCGATGCAGATGCGGTTGCCAGGACTGCGTTTTATTATGCCAATAAACCTCAGGCTTTCTCTTTAACAAACACGTGACTTCTGGCTCGCTTTGTGTTCACTAGTCGGCCAGCTGGAGACGCTACTACGTTGGTCTTTGTTAGTGTGTCTTCCTAACCTTTTCAAGACTGTACTGTACAGTTCATGTAAGTGCTTCCATTGGAGCCCATGCTGCATTTGTTCATTTCAGCAGGTGTTGAACATGTCACATTAGACGCACGCTGTTTTAGGCAATAGCTGAGGGTCAGTTTAGATTGGATACGGTTAGAGGGTGGTAAAGATGCGAAAACGTGGGCAAGGATGCGAATAAAAATGCAAACGAATGCTAAAGGCAGGCTTGAAGCTGCCAAAATATGAATAAAAATAGTCACACACAATAGATTCAAAGAAAGTCACCTGTATCTTGTCACTTTACTGATTTCTTCGAGCTAATTCATTTATAGTTTTCATAGTATTATACTCCTGTTTATGTTTTGTGTTTCCTTTAGCACATAGATTAATCAATAGGACAAAATTATGGCTGGGTGACAGCTTGACAGCCTTGCTATCGGCAGAATGCATTGATTTGACCCAACGGTTGTTCCTGCGAAGCAACTCAGACGGAAAGGAAGAGACGCGTGGATGTCCCACGGAAATGAAGCTGTTTAAATATACCGGATTTTATTTTAAGGCATAAAAGAGGAAAGTCCATTATAGGATCCAATATGCAAATTTTCGCAGCTGAAAACACTTCGAATAGCTTTGTGCACGACGCCCTCTATATGATAAGATGTCAAGAAACCTTCCGCCGAAGGCTCATATAATTTTGCGGACTTCGCCATGACGACAAGCGTGACATCAACGCAGTGGACGGAAAACAGAAAGCACGTAGTCACTGCACTAAGCAGATACTCCCCGTTCTCTGTAGTTTATTTAGCACCGCGTGTGGATGTGCTGTTTTGATTTGTAATCGTTCGTGCCTCACACGACACTCTCTTTGCTTTCATTTTTCAGTGCCGACTTCTTCCCTCGAGCTCCCCATCTATGACTCTCTGTCTTTCTCTCTATGCACGGGGCGGGCGCGAAGAATCTCGCATTTTCAACTTCCCAAATCCTGGTCCTGATGGGAGATTTGAAGAGAAGCATTAGGCCCCGCCACGCTCTACCCAGCGATCCCTGTTTTCCGCTGCCTTCCCCGGAGCTTCGCTTGCGGGAGGTTCCATTAAAACTGTGCGGGTGAAAAGCGGCGAAAGATATAGTCTGCGGGACAGTGAGCCGCCGCGGTTTGACGAACTAATATTAGCATCGGGGCTTTGCGTCTTCCTCAGCGAGCCTTTCATGGTCCCCTGTTGTTATTTTTATATTTGCTTGCAGCAGCTCCTAAAGCTGACTTCTACTTTTTTTTTCCACGCAATTCGCAAAGTTATACAATGGTTCTAACCTTTTTTTCCCCGTCCATGGTTCGGAACTTGTCTCCCTATTGCATCGGGATGGGAGACTGCGGCTCGGGAAAGAGGGAAGTACCGCTGCATTACTTGTTTCGCTTCTTTTCACTGCTAGTCCACGCGCGTGAAATTAGAATCCCTTCAGCCGCGAAAATGGCTTTCGGAAAGTGAGAGCCAGCTGGCTTGAGCCGCGTGCAAGCTTTAACCGGGGTTCCGACACTGCGATGTCTGGGCATAGCCCCTGCCACGGCCACTCCCCATCACTCCCGCAGGCCAGGCGCGCTTCCCTCAGAGACGGTTTCCCTCATTCTTCCCCGGGCACTCAACGCCGCAGCCGTGGAACTTGCCACGAGTAAACGCCACCTTTGTGCCGCTCTGACGCCGCCGTTCCTGCGAACTCAGTCGGAAAGGTCCGCGAGCTCGTTTAGCTTCCCACCTCCATCGAAGCCCCTTGATGGCCGTTGTTTAATCCATCTTATTTTATTTTGTATTTCCGCACAGAGCAGCCATGATTACTGTTGACCCCTACTGTTCGTATTCATCCCTGTCCTGGCCACCCTCCTGGGTCATTACGCTTGGAGACAGAAGGTACGCCAGGCGAGGTCGAAATCCTGTAAGTCGTGCGGATATCTTAGTGGCACTTAGTCTTTAGAAAAAGTTTGCTCGCTTGATTTGCTTTTTATTTATTTTTTTTTTACTAGTATCAGGCCTCAGGATGTGATGCCATCACGAAGACGGGGGAGGAGACCACCCGCCGTTTCACGCTCCATCAAAGCGAAGAAATGATAGCGGTGACTGTTCATTTCCCGTGGATCTGTAAAGGTAAGCATTACAGTGTTTCGCCCAGCGTGAACCAAACACTACATCACTAAGAGAGGCCTCATCAGAGAGCACCCTCGTCAAACCAGGGGTAAAGGCACCCATGCCGGAGTACCTATAATCGTACCAGACGTAATGATGAGCTCCCAAACCCGACTGCGCGCATGTTTTATCACCAGACTGTCCTGCTTCGATAGGGGCATCCTCAAGGCAGAGCAAATAAATGCTCTCATGGGCGGTGATATTCAAGTGTCGTAGGGAAAGAATCTAGGGATTATACAAGGTGCGAATAAACGGACCTCTAATACTGTCCTGTAAAATGTGCTTTCTTTTTGACAATCGCCTTTCGCCATGTCAAACGTTTATCAATAAATTCGGTTTTCGCCTGTTAGATGGTCTTTTCGAAATGAAACTGCAAGGAAGGTGGAAAAATGCAGAAAATGTTGAGGATGTAATACTTCGTCTTCATTGTAATTTTGCGCAGGCGGTAGACGGTTGCAAACGGCCAGCCGGTGTATTATGCTGTGCGTAGATCAGGAGCCTCCTACCGTCAATCTTAGCCAAATGTGCGTGATTATGTAGCGGTGTTCACGTTCAGCTGGCAATAGACGCCAGATAAAAGGTAGGTAGATCTGAAATGCTAAACACTACTCATAAGGTGTCTCCTAAACAACGAAAAAAGGGACCAGATAAATTTTAATAAAAGAGCAAGACTGTTCACAAAACTCGGAGCTGTTACCGGTGTTAATCCATGCAGAGTTTTTCTTGAATTGAGGATGACAATAACGTGTGAACGTGGGCCGCCTTGAATTGCTGACGATGAATTACAACATAAAAAAATGTTCCAAGTCCCAAAAATTGCCATCTTCACGCTCAAATATTCTGAACGTAAAACAAAGCTTGCGGTACACATAAAGGGTGGGGTCATCACTAGTAGCATTGAAAACCAGGCCGAGCAGTCAACAGCAATAGTTTTACACAGTGAAAATCGAACTGGGGACACTCTACGATGTAAACAGCGTGGGATTCGAGGCGGGACTAAGTATTCGCGATTATTTCCTGCGGTCATCTACCTCCGATGAAGAACAGTCACTTCTAGTCATAAAGGTATTCGGGGATTGATATTTGTGCGGTATCGGCGAGGCATCGCCTGCGTGCTGCGTTGTCAGGGTTAAAGTAAAACTATTCGTCTTCCTTGAAAGTACGGGCAGGCGATATTATTTCCTCAGAAAAGAGGGGTCGGAGGGCTTACACACTTCAAAGTGAGAGGTGTAGGCCAGCGTGTTCGTTGCATGGACAGCGAACGCAACGATTATTTGCGCATTTTATCTGCAGAGTCCCCCCATGTCGCAGCCAAGGAATGAAACACGGCTAAAAGACGAAAATGAGCCTGAGCAGGAAAGCGAGCTGTATTAATTACCGTGTGCGTATAGTTTCAGTTGCTTGCAATGTAGACAGGTGCATGAATATACACTCCTCTTAACCTCACTGTTTCTGTAAATGTGACAAAATATAACTGGCAGCTACGCTTGCTGGTTGGTTTCTCGTTGCATTGAGGACAAGGCGAGGGTAGTGTTGCAGTTACTAGACACATCTACTTTACTGTTACCGCTCACTGCTGCTTTCTAAAGCTACCACACTCCGTCAGCCGCGCACTCACTGATTAGCCCCTGCGTGCAGAGCCTGCCAGTATTTGGCGGGAACGTGGCGCCATCTCTCGTCATCAGGCATAAGTGCTGGCGACTGCGTGACATTGGTAGGCGGTGGTGGTCAGAGGTAGTGCTAAACTAAATGTCTCTATACTGACGTCTAAAATCGCTCCGCTGCACCTTGCTAAAAAAACAACAACAAAAACATCTACGTAAAACGCACTGTCCAGGGAGCATACACTGTAAAAACAAAAACACCTTTTTGGGAATTTGTCTGATTCAAAACACCCTTACACCCTGAGTCTAGGGTGTTCGTGCCATTGGAAATCACCTCTTGCATGCCAAAGGGGTGCTTTGGTTGGAGAATATGCCTTAGGGTGTTACGGGCAAGCAATATCACCTAACATGCTGGGGGTATATGGCTGCGTAACTTCTTAGCCTTTTATACACAAGCGGCGCTGCTAATATAACCGAACACCTAAATAAAGCACCAAAAGTAATGCTAAAATTAAAATTACACACGAGTGCTTTCTAAAAATGAAACAGAAACTGAAACAAAATTTCACCGCCAGGAGGCCGCCGGTAGCTACGAACGCTCTTTTCAAATTTCACAATATGGCCGTTAGCATTGTGGGGTGCGTTTCGACCACGTTTCGGCGAATGCTAAATGTGCTTCTTCGATTGTGTACCCTCGTGAAATGTGTTGCATTTCCCATGCATATGTGTTACAGAAGTGTGTACGCTTGTGAAGTGCCTTCTACATGTGGTGTTTAACGCAAACGGTCATTTATCGTGTCGGCAAGTGTCCGGGCTTCTTTTTGCTTTGCTCAGGCCGAAGGACTGCTGCACCGCTTTATGTTTGAGATGTTCGAAAGAAGAAGGCATGGACGATCTTTTTTTTCTGCGTGACTAAGAGGTATATGCGCCGACTACATTGCACTCGCGCTGAAATCGCACTGGTTGGTTCGGTGCCGGTGATACGAAGGCGGACAGCGTACTTTGCGGCTGACGCAATCGTCTGTAAAGGTAAGCCTATTCTCACGCATATTGCGCTTTGTGGGAACAGTGTCCTACCGGATTGCTGCATTTTGTGTCTTTTTGTGCCGGAACGCTCCTGAGACACGCGCTTGTTTTCACATGGCTGCCAAAATGGCATCGCACATGTGGTAGATGTCGCGGCGAGTTACGCAGATTTCGCGCAAGAACATCAGTCTCAACTTCCTTGAACAGAAATAATGTATGTGCTACGTTTCCTTGCATTTTGTACGCGCAGGAGGTTCACGAAACGATTTTCGTTTCTTGACAGTTTGATACTTGCGCTCAGTTCGCAACGACTCGGTTTTGTTCTACCGTTTCCGTTCGTGCGGCAAGGTCATGTTGGCGTACTACCTTAATTCTCCTAGCACTCTCGACTCCCCCCTCCCCTTTCCTCCCTTATCTCTTACACTTCGCGCTCGCTCTCCTGAAACTTGTTTCATGCTTCGTCATCTTCTTTCACTCGGAGCGCAGCGATCCCCCCCCCCCCCTTTTTTTTTTTTTTTTTTTTGGGGCATTGGCGCCCCCCGTCTTGCTGCTCGGGAAGCGTCCTCCCGCAGCCCTTATGTTTAAACTTTTTGTTCGAGGAGGCTATGTTCGTTCTCGGCGGCCGTTCAGCGCGGCACGCCTCTGCGCTGGGGCTCTCGGCATCGAAGTGCGCTGGTCGGCCGGCCTGGTTGCATAATAGTTTATTTCAAACTGCATAAACTATATGCCGCTATCATCAGCCTATGTTAACTTCCCCGCGTCTGGATTTGCCTTTTTTAATCACAATGGGAGCATTTTTCATTTTACGTCGACCATATTTTGCGCAAGATTAGAGGACGACACGACGTTTGTCGTCCTCTAATCTTGTGCTCCCGTCCTGTGTTCCGCGCTGTTATCCTCAAGACTTGATTTTTGTAGTGTCTTTAGAATAAATGGATATTCGATACTGATGCCTCAGCATTCCAGTAGAGGTCGACAGCTTGAATTCTGTGGCCAAATATTGTACCGGATGTTGCTATTACAGAGTTTGATTCTGACCAGATGTTTACTTTTTTTGTCTTTTGCGTAAATGTATACATATGAAGCGGTTATCATAGCCTTAGTCGCATATGTTTACCTTCTTTGCTCATCACAGTGTGCATATTGCAGGCAAATTTGTGACTTACTGTTATTAAAAAAATTGTAATGTATGTGTTGAAAGCAGTTTACTGATTTAAAGGGCCCAGAAAACAATTTGACTTTCATATGCTAACGATGCATGTCTTTAGATCGTCTCTAAGAATTGAAGTCTACTTTTTAAAGCTGAGCGGGGACCCTTAGTTTGGAGATATATTACATATTTTATTGCCATTCAGCCGTGTGCCAAGTTGAGGGAAGGAAGATCATAATTTTTGCTTTGTTATTTTTTATATTAGACTTTCCTTAATATTGCTTCCAGTTTGGCGATGATTGGCAAAATACTGATGGTTTTTTCAGTTTTCTAACCTTAGTAAATATTTGTATTTGCTGTTTGCTAATGCCATTTTTTTTTTTCAGATATATACAAAGGCATCAATTGCCTTAGCTTTTGTACAATGATTTTTAATATTCAGTTACTTGAAACATTGAGTAAAATGAATTCTTTATGGCTACCATTCACACAAACTTGCAGTTCTTACATGACGTCAACATGCTGATCAAGAAGGACGGCAAAGAGGCAGTTGAAATTGGCCTTAACAAGACACACCTCTTGGTTTTGAAGGACACCATTCGTGCAAGAAAAAAGGACATTGCCCGGGTGCTCGAAGTATGTTCTGAGGGAATGCGTGAAAGGAGAAAGAAGCGTAAGTATTAAGCTGTTTCCTTCTGTTTGCTGCATGTGCTATCTAATTGGCAGTTTTTCGCTAAATTTCTACATTTTTTCCATTTTGCATTGCCTTATGGATATACTAAAAACATGGCTGAGCATCAGAAAGAATAATAAAACCATAACTAGCCTGTGCATTTCTCCATGTGTAACAATTTTCGCATTAGCTAAATTTAAATTACCTATTGTTCTTCTCCATTGTAATGGTGCAGCCTTTTCGAATCTGTTCAACTAGTAGCAGAGAATTAGGTGATACCTGATTCAAATCTTCACAAGCTTTGCTAATTTTTGCTGTCAGATGTTTGGCTTTCAGTTTGCGTGCCTCTACATGTTTTCAATTTTGTTTATTTGCCTTCCTAAATTAGACAATAAATTATCGCCTCAAATCTCGGCTGTCTCTTTTTACATGCAAGGAGGTACACCATTGTTGTGTTGCTTATTTCTATTGTAGATGTACAGACAGTATGCGTTCTGCAACTCTTGGCAAACATTGGGAACCAGCCGGGAGCTCTGGATGTTGTTTTTATCATTTGTAAGTCTTCTCTTTGTCATTTGAATATTCAGGAAGCCTACTTGAAACCGACATTATTAGCGAATTTTCTTTGTTTCTAAAATGGTTTACAGTCTAACTTGTAATATGTATTAGTGATTCATAATTCACAAAGAAATACTACACAAGTTTTCATCACAACTGTGAATCCTTTGCTGTGAAACGATTATTTGCACTGTAAGTAGAATCAAAAGCACTTTTAAGAGACTCCTGCCATCACATGCTTACCACGTCGTATTGCATACAAGAGTCACCTGATGAAGCACTGGTAATGTCAAGATTGGTGCAGTGTGCCATTTGACTAAGCACTCTGCTGCAGTGGACCAGCAGTGCTTTATCAGATGGCTCTTGCAGGCAGCTTGGTGGGGTTTAGCATTTGCTGGAAAGGGGTCTCTCAACCTGCTCATGCATGCTAGTACCTAACATGTTCCTAATGTCTGGAATATATAATCTGAGACTGCTTCAAAAGAAATATTTGCCACATTGTCTTATCCTACAGGCTTCTGAAGGTGGGTAATGCAGTTTAATAGTTTTAAAAAAATGCTGTAATTTGCTAGCCAAGTTTGAAATTATGTAATAATTTTAATTCTTCTGAGATTAGGTTTACCACATTGGTTGGGAGAAAATACTGCTGTGTTTCAAGGTTCATGCTGTATAAATATAATGCCTTCAACTACAGATGCTAACATTTCATGCATTAACCATGTGGCACTGTTATAGACATTCTCATTTATAGTAAACATTTTCAATAAATCCAAATTGTTATTTTTGCATTTCAAGTTAGTCAACAAATTTTAATATTCGAACCTTTAGTATTGCAAAGTGCTCAGACTGCCTGCCGCTATAACGATTACAACTTCTTGAACACTTGAGCTTCCTGCCGCCTCTTGAGGCTCACCACTGATGTTCTGGATGTCTATGCATACAATGTGCTATGCGTGGAAAATGTTTTAACATGCCATGCTTCAGTGTTGACATTTTTTAGAGCTTCTGCTGTTTGGTTGTTTCGTAATGCTCTGCTGTTGCACATGCAATTGTCGCTCAACTCAAAGCTCCTGTGTACACTTTCAATGAATAATGTGTGATGAAGTTTCAGAACTGCCACATAGAGCAGCGAGAACACTTTTTCCTTGTTACTAAACCCTAAATGTAAACACTTCAGGAAGCATTGCGATGACCTAGGGCTTGCCTGGTTCATACTTAGCACAAGAAGACGTGCAAAAGTTCAGAAATGCATTATGTGTTATGTATTACATGCACTTTTTTTTTTTTTTTTTTTTGTAGTGCCCCATCACTAAGTACGCTCTTTCCACGTTTTTTTTGTTTGGTTCTGCAGTATCTACTTGGCCAGCGCGGGGTATGCTGTAGGCCTTGTGTGAAGCCTTCAATTGAGCCAGCTGTTAATATTTTAGTAGTAAACACCGTGCTCCAGTGCTGTTTATTGTTTATTTACATTTTTAACTATCATATTAAGCATTCCAGTTCATGTGAAATGAAAAGTTCGTGGGGATAGAAGTTCTCTAACCCAGGTGCTTTTGATGAGTGTAGCCATATTTGTTTCATAAAATAGCTTGCATAATCTAAAATTACCATGCAACAGCATGCTGCATGAATAAAAAGGGGTTGACCTTATGTGCTCTCATTTATGACTTGATCAGACTGCTGGCTTTGTGCCTCCTGAACCAACCATAACAGTATACTCTGCATTGTTAATTGTGAGATAACCACCAGTGGTTTCCGATAGGGCCCTTTTCCAGCACACTGCTGTACACTAAAGGGGCATTGGCGTATTCTAAATATAGAGTAGAAAATATGTTGAATTTGCTTTTTGCCAGGTGCAGTGCATATTTATACAGCTGCTCTGTTATGCGCTTCTTTTACAATTTTATCAAGGAACAGGAAGAAAAGCCTGCCACGCCGTGCGTCGGATATACTGGGAGCAGCATCAAAGAAGCTGAAGAGCATTTCCCCTTCATTCAGCAGCGGAAGCTTCTTCGAGTCATCGACTCTACTTAGGGTATTGTTCCAATAATGGGTCGATTTTGGCTGTTCAATCTGACATATGACAAGGGGTCCGACAATTTGTGCTGCTTTATAGAGCACCTCTTTTTGGGCGTCTGCGTGTCGAAGCCAAGATGCGCTGCACGACGCTTTATTTCATCGCTTAAGGCCGAATTTTATGCAAGCGCACGCGTTGACACTGACAAAGCATAGGATTAATATTGTGTACTGCGATTATTGTTGCATACGACTAAAAGTTTTGTTGTTGTTTTTTTTAAAGAAATGTCACCATGCTGTTGTGTTCATTGTTCGGTTTTGTTTATGAAAAAAAAATTGTATACTTTGTTGTCTGCATTTGTTGGAACTGTTTTGCTTCTTTCATTTTTTTAGGTATTTATGTACATAATATATATGTTTTTGCTCGTCTGCTAGGCTCTCGTTGGAGAGTGGCAGTATTGTTAAATAAATGAGGTTCCATAGCGCGCATCAATGAAGAAACAGAACACAAGTGCCCCCCTGCCCCCCCCCCCTCCACCAGCACCCGAGCACCCACTAGCCCCAACCCTGACCCTTCTATGCCGAATAAAAGACTTCCAGTTTCCTTCTGTGTGACATTTTTTTGTAACATGCTCTGTGAATTTGAAAAAACAATCATACTGGCATGGGCCATTCGAGATGTCAAAATAATGGCATGCAGCATCTCTTTACATGCTCATTTGGCATTACAGGTGGTTAAAAGGAATACCATTAAGCTTAATTGCGAATGTGCACATAGGAAAAGCATTAAGGAACGTGTAGTGGCAAAAGTAATTCCTAATTAGGGAATGCAATATATGGACGTTATTCGCACTGATATTTATCAAGGGGTGTAAGGGTGCAATGCCACTGCTTCCACCCTGCAATAGGGTGTAAAGGTGATGAAAACACCCCAGTGCATTGTCCCCGTAGAAGGGTGTTATAACCAACCGAAGCACCATCTTTGAGGGTGTACTGGCACTCTGAAGCCACTTTTTTTCAAGGGTGCATGGGTGTTAGTTATAGACATGCGAAAACACCTAATAAGGTGTTTTTGTTTTTACAGTGTATGTCCTCTAAGAAATCAGAAAGTAACATCGCTGCCTCACTCCTCTTAGTTCGCCCAACGTCAGGAAACGGCACTTTAGCGGCGTAGTGAGCGAACGCGTACGATCTCATTCGGCTCCGCAGAAAATTCTCGCGCGCGTGGCAAAATGACCGACGCATCAGGATAAAATACCGTCTGTCATCCGCAAGAAGAATATAAAGGAATAATGCCTGCACTAGGCCGTTTGGATTTCGCACTTCACTACGTAAGTGCTGAGCAGGAAATAAAATAGTATTGTGAGTCACTTTGCACCGTTCTTGGAATTCGGCTGAACAGCGAGAATTCTTAACACTACAAATAGAAAATCGTCTGTGTTTACCAGTGAATAACTATTTTAAAAAGATTAGAGCACATGGATAAACTCCGCCTAGCGCAGCAAATTTCCGTTGTGGTGTTACATTCCTCACAATTCTCGCTACCACTCTTTCCCTTCATTTCTTCTTCCAATATGGAAGAAAACAAAGCCTAGCCAAAAGTCGCTGCGTAGCCCCAGGCAAAGTCATTTAGAGCCAGGAAAAGCGCGATAAAAAGGGCTTATTTTTAGGCTCCTAGGCTCCTGGAGGCCCCCCTTGTCCTGCCTCCCCTATGGTGCTCGGTTTCCACAATCCCTATTTTCTCCTTCCCTCTAGCTAGGCCTTTATCCTCGCAGCTTTTTGCCGCAGCGTTTGTACCCCGTTGCAGCCTTTACTGTGCTTTCTTTGCACACGGAAAGAACGAAAAAAAAAAGAGAGCAATGAGGGGACATTTTGCAGTTTGGCGGTGATCGTCGGTTTACATGCGCACTGAGCTGATGGAAATCTTATCTAACATCCAAGATAATCTAGAATGGCAAGAAAAAGAGAATAATTCACTTCATATTTCTAGCGCTCCTCTCACTCCTACTTTTTGATACCATAAAACCTGTTTGATAGGGCCGATGTGCGATTTTATTTTATGCTAGCCGGGAGTCGGTTACTGTTCTGCATTTCGGGGCCGTTTTTATTGATCAATTCTAGTTTTGATAGGGCGATCACATCAGTTTCTCCCGGTCTGTCAGGTGGCCACCAAGGGCTTGAGTTAGATTTTTTGCAAGTCCGAAGCACTGTACACCATACATGGTGGGTGCCGCCTTAGCCACCCAAGATAGCGGCCATCCTAAGGTTCATACTAGGTAACCTGATGCCAGCTAAGATGGCGGCCCCCATAGTTCAGGCAGAGCTCTCCAATACTAGCATCGCGAAACTTCCATAGGACCCTTGTATAAAACAACAGCGGTTTTGACTGGTCAAAATTCGGGGAGTATACAATAGTATGCTCATCCCGACAAACGCCACATTCAGTACCATTTGTATACGTAATTCGGCTAAAATTGTGGTCCGATGGGTGGTAGTGGTGTCTGACAATTAGTTGGGGTTTTACGCGTAAAATTACCACTCTAAATCTACTCTCAGTATGATGTGGTATTCACAACTTCGACCTTCGCGGGCCCACAATGATCGCAATTCGCGCGTTGGGAGGATGGGGGGAGGGGGGGGGGGGCGTATCTTGGGAACCACAGGCTGAAGCCACATGCGGGTGGTACCAAACGATTCGTCGTGATGAAATCTGGGGCGAATGAGGTTACAATGGCTAATACCTCCTTCACACTTGTTTGAAAGCATGTAGTCTGTGAAAAGCATGCGCCACCAGTCATGACGTAACATACCACAGGAAATTAGTCATATATGTTCAGTGTATTGCAGTTTGAACATTGCTATTTTGAACCAAAGAGGAATACAAAAGTGAAATTAGTATTATATCAAGTGTCTCCTTCTTGGGGGACATGATAATAAATATATTTTATAATCTGAGAGGTCGTAAATCGACAGATTATACGCCATGTACGCGGTAAAGCAGGGCACGTTGTCCACCTCAGAATTCCACTGTAGTTGTTATATTTGCAGCAGTACTGGCGATAGTGACACTACAACCTTGAACAAATTTAGAGTGAATGAAATAAATGAATACTGTATTGGATCTGGCACAGAGCGTGATATAACGAACATGAGTTCAAGCGCTTTTTTACTCGACCGCAGAGCAGCGCCCGACATAAAAAGATATCGAGAGGATATCCCGGTAGAACAAAGAATCAGTAATGGGCGGCTTCAATTTGAAACGCGTTCTTTCAATCAAGGGCTCTCCTCCGCTGAGCGCTCCACGGGACTCGTCCAAGTTTAGAAGGAGCGCTTGAGACATTCGCAACGGCTTCCCGCTCCTTCTATCAATTCGGAAGAATACTAAGAAGTACTAAAGAGGACAGATGAGATGGTGTGGTACGTAGAGTTTTCATTTTCCTTATTTTTTTTTTTACAAATCAGGGCTGGCGCAGTGACGTCGTCACTGTAAACGGTGTTTTAATCGCATAAAAGGTATTCCCAAAATGAGATCCAATCAGGAAAATAGTTCTAGGTTTCGGATCGGCCAGAAATCGCGGCGCTGCGCACATGATAAGGGACACGGCAGCCTGCGTCCAATTCACTTCAATCAAAGGCGCATACGCCAACGAAGTGGAGAACCTCCCTATTGCCGTTTTTGTGTGTTTAATTATATTGTCCTTTTTGTATTGTTTTTTCGTTATATATTATTTTTATTACTTTTTGCATTTGGATATCAGAGCGTTCGCTAACAATGTAGTGGGATAACGCCCGCTTGTTGGCACGAAAAAGAAAGGGATAAGAAAAATAAAAAAAAATAAAATAAATGCAAAAAATTAACGGCTGAGTCTCTTTGAATGCAATGCAGTTGTTGCAAAACAAAGTTGCTCTCCGACGGCTTTGAGACTGGTGCTCTCATGCAAAGTGAAAAGTAGTGAAACGGCATGGAAGGAAACCAATTGCACTTCATTCATGTGGCAGATCTTGCTCTCCCTACCCAATTTCTAGGCGCCGTGAGTTCTGGACAGGGCGCTTAAATACTGAGCCCGGGGTCTCAGGTTCGTTCGCGGACGCATTTTGGAGGAGGTAAAGCGCAAAGCGCGCTATGCACAATACGGTGTCAGAGCACGGTAAAACCTCTACGTGGTCGAAAGTAATGCTGAGCTTTCCACTACGGGGTTCTCGGAGCTTGTGAAATTTAGGATGTCGAACACCATATACCATATATGATTTGACATGCCTGCAATTTCTGGCATGTGCTAGTCTTCCCTGTTTGTTTATAAATGCCGATTGTATTGAGAGCGCTGAAGTGTACACCACCTTTTCTTGTATGAGCCTTTGCAAACTTTTTTTATCAGCCTTTTTCTTTGTTGAACGCGTCCACCATCCTATGTTTACGGTGGACGCAATTATGTTTCTGTTTCAGAGGGGCATTATTAAGGAACCGTCCGGACATTGTCTCCTATGGTCTCCATCAAGTACTGCAGCTCTGGAACTTGCCGTCTGGTGATGTCGCCCTTTTCAGAGCACTGGTTTCCTTTATAGAAAGATTTGGACAACTCGCTGTGCGCAAGTTGTTCAAGCTAGAAACCTATTCTCCTCAAGCCCGATTTACAACTTGAGTTACAACTTGAGTTTACATTTTTAACATGACCCTTAACCTATTAAAAATGTCGTATAGCACAAAAGTGATGTTTGCCGGACATGTATGGTCCGAAATAAATCCCATACCGGCGCGACCCGTCCTATATAAAGCTTCAACAGGTTTATATCCGACATGTGTAATGCTCGAACTGGGCACACCAGTTCAGCGTGAAGTTTATATCGGACAGGGCATGTCCGGTACCAGACAGACCATATCCGGTATTCATTTCAAACCACAAGCATCAATCGTAATGGGTCCCAAACCGTACGGACTGGTTTGGTATGTAGGTCACATACCGGAAAGCTCGTATCCAGTTTCGAACTCAAACCGGACTAGCCCGTTTAGCATGGAACTGATACCGGACGAAACATTTTCGTGTCTCAAATCAAACCGGACCAATTTACAAAGCTTAATCAGGACAATGCAGGAGAATGTCAGCGCGCTAAACACGAAAGCAACCACAACATACATTACAACTTTTCTTATATGTGCGGTATACGTTTTTTCACAAATACCTCGAAGCTATGAATCCATCGACATATAGGGGCATCGCATCGATGTTGCGTGTTCTTCACAGCGAGAGCAACAATCGCTCCTACTAGTCCATCTTGTTTTTCATATCTGCAACAGAAAAAGAGGCTTAAACGCCAAAGTGCAAGGAAGAACGTAGCCTTTCGCTAGCGACAACAAATATATGCCCGGCTATAACGAAAGCACATCGCTGATCAACGAAATATCCACTGATAGCTGCATATCAGGCGATGCTTCATGGTGTGTTTACATATGCAAAGCGCTTAGTGAAAAGTGCCTTCATTGGCGTCGCTAATCCGCTGGTAATGTGAAGCTATAATATGCAATATGACATGCAATACTGCGCCACATATATCTGTACATAGCAATATTTACATTCTTTCTAGGACGATGACAAAACATATCAAGCCCATCCAGTATCCAGCTAATTAGGATATTGTGAGATCGGTCACAAAACAAAATACCAATTCTATATAAAGATGTGAGTCATTTGGTGGCCCCCTCGTGATAGGCAGGAACAAGATTCAGCGTGTTTAAGAGGCGAGCAGGAAACTACAACCTTGGTTTATACATGCGAAAAAAAGGTACAAATTGCGGAACAGCAAAGGTCAGCTAGAAAAATATGACCTACTTAACTGCAAGTTACTCTGGCGTTGTGGTAATGAGGACAAAAAAAAAAATACTGCGGCATAGTGGTTAGAATGCCCGGCATCGGTGCGGAAGATCCGTGCTTGTGCAAGAATATTTCTTTTATTTTTCGTTTTAATTTTTTTTTTAAATTGCAGTTGTGTTTCATTATAGCTCTGCATATTTTTTGTTACAAAGGCCGCTTTTTTTCCGAAAACGACGGCCACTTACCCATACAGAAATTTCTGGAATCACAGCTCCACCCAGATTCATTTATGTTCAAACTGTACAAGAAATCGGTACACCGAATCGTGTATGAAAGTGAAACCGGATTCCTCAGTATGCTATTCTGTAGTTACTGACGCGGTATGTGGGGCATGCCCTGTCCTTCAGCTAAGTCGTAGTCAGTGATGCAGTTCAAGCTTGAACAACGGCTGTTCTCTAAAAGGATATTCAAGACAAATTGAAGTCAGTATGCATATACAGAGCACCGCGTCCGAAGGAAAAAACAAAAAAAATCTTAACATTCTTCTTGGGATTGAACGTTTTGTAAGCTATTAACTGTGATAAGCTGAAAGGCAGACGTCTCTGCTACCGCCTTTATTGAAGTACGGCGATAACTTGGGTATAGCATAGCAGACTTTCAGCGGCAATATGGAGGTTCAACTTGCCAGAGGCATGATATCGTAGAAGTATACCGGTTTACTGGATGCCTCCTGCGCACGCGAATTGAGAGGTATGTGGGGAATCACGGCCACTGCACCTGTGTTGGAGGGGTCCAGTAGACCTGTATACGTCTACGTTGGTAGGTTGGGGCTCTGCTAAAACCCTCTATTATCAGTCCTGCAGTGTGCCCGTTACCAAGCTGGTGTTCGAATCCTGCGAAATGTTACGGGAAGACGATGTTGTAGGACTCACCTAGGAGGCCAAAGTGGCGGTAGCAGGTCACCACGGTCCATCGCGGTAGATGGAATGCTGGGTAGGAGGACCAAAGTGCGGCAGCATTTCTTTGTCCTAAGGTCATGAGCAGGCTGCGCTGGGAGCTCTCCCCTGGCGACAGTGCAAGGAGTTTTTCAAAGTGCCCTTGGCGGAATTTCGATGCAGACGTCTACGTACAGCAGGTGCAAGCCTCAGGAAGAAATACATTTTTCGTCATGTCATCGGCTTAGATGACATTATCAGGGAGATGCGGTGGTCTGGATAGACAGTGGCTATTCCTCTCTCAGGATATGTCAGGACACAAGTTTAATGTAATGGCACTCTATAATTCTGGACGGTAACGGGTGTGCGCGGCTGCTGTAAGAGGAGGTGCTCATCTTTTGTAGAAATGCCAGTGTGTGATGAGGGCCAGTGGAAAATGAAAAGCCCATATTCCACGGAGTAAAGGCTGGAAATGAACAATGCCATCCTGAGCTCTGCGAAGTGGTGGCTCTGAAGGATGAGGAGGGCTGCCGGGAATTCAGGATATTGAGGACGAAAAGCTAGGAGTGAAGTAGGCGGCGGCTAGGTCAAGGCTTGTCAGTATATTGTGCTATAAAGTAGTTCAGCATTACTTGCTGCAGCTCGGGTCGGATCAAAGTGTCCCTTAGATACACAATATGCAGACGCTAAAGATACACACAGGAGACGAGTTTGACAGTACTAACTCAATCTAAATAGCCATGATAGAATGGTTAGCATGGCTATACGACTCGCCTTCTACATCAAATAGGTATGCGGTGGAATCAATATGACAGTTAAAGAAGGAAGCCTTCCATTACAGTAGGGCAGTGGAGCGATGGAGACAATTACAAGCCAAATGAATTTACCAAGCGCCTCCACACCATACGTTCGCGACCGTACCCCTGCGGACAAAAGTAAACGGAGCATGCTATTTGCTTATAATTTTTTTTATGCGCTTCATAATTAAAACCAGCTGTCGTGGTATTTCCAAAACAATAGCAGACGCCAATGCCCTTTTGCTTGGACAATAATTCTTTTCTTATTTCTAGTACAGAACGCATAATTTTGATTTGAATGGAAAAGCGTGCTCCGTTTAATTACGTCCGTGATCATTCCACGTCCACCATTCTTCGACCATTGCACATGTACCAATCATGACTGCATGTCACAGGAGCGGGACACATTGCATTCTATTTTTGATACGTGTAACTCTTAAATGATTACACTAACGGAACCACGGCTACAGGTACAAGTAAGTCACAACCAAACATGTTATGATGCATTCCGTGGCACTGTCAATTGGCATGCCCGCACCCAACAAATGGGAGGTGATATTACAGTAGCAATTTCACAGGATGTTAAGTCATCCCAAATTCACCTTAAAACTAACCGATAACAATGTTATGTGCTGGACGAAATTGCAGCCATGCAGTTGGTTATAACTTGATTGTCCTTGCACCAAGAGGTGCGACATTAGACCTCAAAGCCGTTATCGCATTGCAAAATGACACTTAGGCCGTTTCAAATTGTTCTAACGTCCGTTTAACGAGACTACAGATTTTCAAGTATAAATACGCATGTCTACCGCATTTGCAATACTCGCATCTCATGCTCTTCAGCAACGAAGATCAGAAGCAAACTGTGAAGGCGTCAAGGATTTCTGCTTACTTTACTACGGCTAAATTACAACTTCATTCTCTTCAAATGTGGAGAAGACGGAGTGCCTATTACGTTAAGCATCGTTGACAGCATCAGAAAATGTGATGCAGTGGTGTCAAAAACAACTTCCTACCGTTAATAGAAGTATTTTTCAGAGACAAACATGCATTTTTCTTTCAAACTAATGTCAACACGTCAGCAGAAAGCAAAACCACCAAATTGAAGTCAGAATTT
Organism: Amblyomma maculatum; assembly: GCA_023969395.1. Lineage (NCBI taxonomy): Eukaryota > Metazoa > Arthropoda > Arachnida > Ixodida > Ixodidae > Amblyomma > Amblyomma maculatum. The sequence continues at coordinate 1,073,003 of JAJIZL010000159.1, forward strand.
TAAAGACGAAGGTGTAATCGGTGACAAAACCTCGCAACGCAACCCTGAATGCAAGTGTTTCATTTTGACTACTGTGCAGACATGTAGCCGGTTGGTCTGTCCTTTCACATCTGCCTCCGCACTTCGGTGCCTCCTACACGTGCACACTGCCTGCGCAATGGCTGAAATTTGATGCCGGCCTCGCTACCCTCGAACCAGGTTAGCCCGATGAGCTGTCTGTGCGCAACGAAGTTTTATACCCTCAATTGCGTCATGGGGTCCTTTTTGCTTTATATATTTTGTTCGTGCGTTTACGCTCTTCACTTTAAGCTGTCAGCCCTGCACTGACACGCAAAAGGCAGCCAGTCCTAACTCACACCAAGGTCAGCCACTGCCGAAATACCAACGTGACTGCAGTACGAAGCGGCCGCATTTCTGTGTTGTTCTTTGATGACTGTACAGCCGCGCCGCACAAGCTAACGTGCCATTCGCTTTGACGTGTGGTTGCGTCGGTCGCACTATTGACGCTGTGATGCCAGTGCCGATGTTCGTGATGTAATTAGACGAAAAGGCTTTTCCTGCTGAGGCGCCAGGGGAGGGTCTCTGCCCTGCGGTTGCCTGGTGCGGGACGCCGCAGTCGTTTGCCGCCCTTCTTGCCTGCTGGCACGGAACGTTCTGCAGTCGATTTCGTTGACGCAAGCGCGATAATTTGCGAATTCGGTTTGGTGGGAGCCTTGCGTCAACAGGAAAGTCACAACCTGCGATAAGCGCATGTCCCCATGTTCGCATTTGCAACATCGGCATCGCAATCAACTATGCGGCCTCAATGCGTTTCTGGCTTCGTCCAAAGGTTTGGACCTAGGACGCCTTTATGCGAGTTACCGGTTAGGCTTTATACACCACTGTTCTAAATGTTAGGATAATTGCACAGTCTCTAATTATGCTATGAAAGATAAGTGTACCATCATCCCCTGCTTTACCCTTTGGTCTAGCTGTAAGTAATATGTACAAATTGCTCCTTTATGAAAATTCGCATGCTCTCAAAATTCTTTTTTCGAGAAAACAATGCCCTTCAGAACTAAACGATACTAGGACATAATTTCGGACAGCACAGAGTGCGAAACTCTTGGCGGTCTGCAGGGAAAGTGGTATTATTTTGAAGCATGGGGGGGTCTCCTGAAAAAGCAGTATGTAGTCTGTGGGAGCCAATTGCTTCAAAATAAAAATTCTCTCTTCCATCATATACTTTTCAAGTTGTACACAAACAATGGAAATAAGAGTAGAAGGACCATACAGGCACGATGTCACATTGCTCCTCATACTAACTGTCTTGCAGGGCAGCCGCAGACAGTCGCCGTCGCATGCAGAGGGAGGTGCTAAATGGCACCGGGAGGCGGCTTCGTGCACCTCAAGCTCTCGACAATATCTGCTTTTAAGGTAATCATACCACCGCCAGCAAAAGAAGGACTGGAAACACGGAGAATCTGTTGCTTGATGTAATTCTGCCTTCCAGGCTAACAACAGCAAAAATAACATGAGGTGAAAACTAAAGGGACTCATAATGAATTTGACAAAATGAAATCCGCTTTGATCTCTGCCTTTGTTAGCGAAAACGTTAACAAGTATCTGGACAAATGAAAAGTGCCAAGGTGAAGAGCTTCGAAGTTTGAAGGCTACACTTTGCGCAAACACAACGCGTCACCACAACCTGGCCAGCCGAGGATGAGCGAACGAAGTTGTGTCGACCTGAGACCTGTCGGCCACATCTGCTACCGTTGCTGCTGCCTGTACCCTGCCATCTCCTAGGATGGCAAAGTACAGAAAGGCCGACGATACTGCCACTTCCACAGCGTGCGTAGCTGTCCTTTAAATATTAATTCAGGAGGAAGGGTTTCTTTGAAATTAAAGCCTGCACGAGTAAACAAGCTCCTAGACAAACTGCCTTGACGATAGGTTTCCAACTTTCGAGACACCAGCTGTGCTGGATGCCTGAGTGTTTGGCTCTCTTGTTCAGAAGGGAGAGGACGGGAAGAACCGGTGCTTGACACACACACACACAAAAAAAAAAAGACGAGATAATTCGGGAACCTGATGTGATAAAGATGCAGCAGCAGTTAATCTAACTTGCAATCCACACAAGCGACATGATGTTTAGTAAGGTGAAGCCTGGTGCAGCTGTGGAGGCAGATGTTCGTCCTGGAGGGTAGAGGTGGTGTGGTAGAGGTCCGAAAGTAGTGCTGAGGGGGGAGGGGGGGTCAGCTTCATAGCTTCACACCTAACACACCAAGGAATACCACTGAGTGATAACTACTGGCCGGTACTTCCGGTGGCGGATGTGGAAGGTGTCAGTCAGCATCTGCTATCATGAGCAAAATTAAGACAACCGTATCACCGCGTGCCTAAAGAATGCCAGCTGCTTGAGGCTTCACCTGACGGAGCACTCGAGTTCGGGAACAGAGCAGTGGCCACCTGCCGATGCATTTGGCCGACGAAAGTGCCTGTCTCGAAATCAGGATTGCTTCGCCAGAGGGCGCTCGAATGCAGTTAGATGTGGCCACATGGTGGGAGGGGTTTGTTCTGCTACGACATCATTTTGCGATCGATGTTCGCTGCTGTGCCTCTACGTTTGCTGGAAGTTGCACAGCTGCACATGAAATATGAGACTCAGCTGCCGTGTTCTGTTTACTAGAGTGTGTGCTGAGATTAAGGTGGATGGTGTAGGAGATATACCGGCGCAATTAATGCTGTGCACTTCAACCATACTTAGGTCTGGGCGCTGGCGAATAGGCACAATAATTAATAGTATAGTGGCAAGCAGCGGAGCAGGGCATACATGCGGACCTGCTCTTTAAGTCTATGCTTAGAGTCATGACGTTCAACTGACAGGTGCTAGGAATCGCACTGACACTTTTGTGTTCTCGCTTTTTTTCTCTTTCCAAGACTAACGCTTTTTACACAGTGCATACATGGTACCTAGACTGCCGTACATATATGTATGCAATTAAAGGCGCAGAGTGGGGTCGATGCATTGCACGCCTTCCGGAGTTCTGCTCGTTTTGCAGGGGAGAGATTTCAACTGGTCACCATGGCTTCTGAGAGAGTGAAATGGCAGGCTTCACTTGAAGTGCCCCCCCCCCCCCCAAGTGCCAGAAACACGCAACTGTAGAAGGGGCGTATACATCTAGTCCAGTGAAAAAAGTGTCGCCGTTGGTGTAGTCCACAAAAGATAAAAAAAAAAGTGTGGGAGAAAATAAGCACGCGTTTTCTTATCAACCTTGTCAAGAGACTGTTCTTTATGCAGACTTCAGAGTGATGTCAGACCATTTCACTCTCCAATTCAGCATCCATCTGTCGGTGAAGTATGCTACTAGTTTGCGATAGGGATTCACCCCGATGACGCATGCGCCACGGATAAGTGCAGGTGTTCATTGGGAAGTGAGACAGACACTCCACTGTCCTCTGTCCAAAACCAACTCGAACAGCAAATATAAAAATATTCGCAAAATGAAGAGGCGATTTTAAGAATGCTATAGCGTGCGCTCCTAAGGCGAAGCTTGTGCGCCCTCCAAATATTTCTTATATAAAAAATTACTCAAACTAAGCGCATAAATTACTTTTGGTTTACTCCTTATTTGTCTAGACCTGACAGCGGCCGACGCCTTCCACACATACTAGGAGAGATCTTGCTGTCCGCCAGAGTTAACATGGATGCACTTCATTGCATATTTGGTGCGTTTGGTACAACAGGTTCTACCAAGGAATGGAGGCAGCTACGCTTACCCGTGGTAAATATATACAGATATATTTGAAAAGAAATAGCAACTACGCGCATGGTTTCTGCCATAGCCCGGAATCTTTACCTGCCTGGATGATGGCAAGTACTGCTAGATGGCAAGAATGAACCGTTTCTTTGAATAAAGCTGGAGACGAGTGTTAACGGTGGAACGGTGGCGCATTGAGAACATTGTAGAATGTCTCAATGAAGCCGAACGTACAGGGGTGGCAGATGAAGGGGACGGGGTAATCCTTAAAGCGATGACTTCGTTGTACTGCTGTTTTGTTTTTCTTTTTTGCAGGGATGAGTTTGTTGAGACGCCTTGGAAGCTGCTGAACGTAGTACTAATGGGAAGAGTGACACGAGAATAAAATATTGGTGTGCAAAACGCACACAGCCGCACCTTGCTCAGTCTGAAAGCACTCTTTATTACCCCGGGCATATGAGAAGAAGAGGTTGTGAAAGAAGTGTGGCATCCAGGAAAGAAGAACTCACAGAGAAAGAACGTCGTCCATAGCAGTAAGCAAGTTGCGAACAAAAGTGAACAAGCAAAGAACAACGTAAAAAAAAAACAAGAAAAAAAAATGCACAAGAGTGCAGTTAGGTCCTACGAGTGAAATATCGTATTTGGAGGCAAAATAAAATACAGAGTCGAGTGAAACGTAAAAACCTGAGCTGCGCTCCAAAGCCAGCAGACCACGAGCTCATCCCTTAATGGTGGCACTGCCTCCGGCGTGGTTGTGCGCCCCGAACGACGACAAAGGCGCATGCCGCGAATAGCCTGTGATGATGACGCCATGCTTGCACAACAATGGCGGGGGAGGGGGGGCGAGGGAAGGTAAAGCAAAAATGTGGGCAGTGCGTACGGACCTTTTTGCGCTTTCTCTTCGCGAGCAGTCTCTGCGTGCCCGTGTTCAGTACGACGCGATTACTTCATCGATAACTGTTGGTGCAGTTCACCTGGTCCACACATGTGTACCCCGGAAAGCTGGCTGCTAAGGAAGTCAGCCACTGTTGTCAGTTGTGGTTAGGCCTGTGACGTGCGGATGCTCTTTGAGCTTTCAATAGAGTCGCGCGGCCAGGCTCCGTAAAAGCCGCCGAGACGGAGAAATCAGAGACGAGAGTCTGCGGCGCTCAGTGTGTGCGCCGCAATTTCCTCCTTTCTAGGGCTCCTTCTTACAAAGCGCCGCAGCACACAGACATTCCATCTTCCTAAACACTCCAAATACAGGATATATAATTCTCTGATTTTTGATCGCTTTTAAGTTCAGGGGATGCATTATGACAAAAATCGACATCGACCAATAATGTGGCATTTACCTTCCCATATCACTATTCGGCCTTGCTTTCTTTTGCTGTTAAAATGAGTTTAGGCCTCGCTTTCTCTTTCCTGAAATTGTATGCCTGCCGCTAGCCTCGAGCAAGGAGAGCGTAAAGAGAAGTACATACCAATTTCGGTAAGAATTTCAAAAACCCTGTGTCTAAGAAAAGGTTGCCGAATTGTGTATTATTAATTTTTGTACTCAGTGACACAGCAAAGCGGCTTTTCGTATTTTCCCCTTACCGTATAACGTACAACAACGCCAACATTACTGTCCATCCTGTGTCCTTTCGTCACTGACCTGCCGCAGTCCATGCCACAAAAAGAACATACGAATGGAGGGGAACCTCAGCTAAATAGTTAGGGTAGTAGAGGATATCAAAAATTTAAAGGAAGTAGTATGTCGGGCGCGCACTCTTCTAGATCAAAGAACCGGGTCGCTGTTATATGAAAATCAAACTGCAGGTTTCGCAGGGGTTTCCAAGGTAACATCCTCGCGGGATCCCGAATATGCAGGGAGGAGCACTTGAGCGAGCAGCAGGGACTAGAGTGAAGACTCCTTCCTAGCTTGTTCTTGAGCCCGAGATGACAGACCGGAGGAAGCCACTCCTTTTTGTTTTGAGTATTACCCTCGTCCCGGCCTTTTAATTGAGTGCGTCGCTAGTGCTGAGATTTTAGCTTAGCTTGAGAAGAGGTCACGGCACCGACAACTATAAAGGGGTTTGGCGATTGTGCAAGCCGAATGGTTGCGATACTGCTTCTAGAACAATCGGTTTTATTACTTCGAAACCTGTTCCCTATGCCGCCGCCCACGGCGGCGCGTGTCCGCGGAAATATTGCGTGACTACTCAGGAGGTTATTGCTTAAGGCAATTGCTAATAAGATCACGAAAACCTTCGACTTCAATCAACTTAAGTATCAATCCTGTTTTCGAAAAGGTTACTATACTTTTAATCATATCCATACAATCAGAGACGTGATAGAAAAAATTACAAGGGTTTAACGCTGCTGAACCAAATATTGAGCGAAAACGTTAGCTGCGGGTGACCGAGCGTTCTTCTTCTTCTCTTTTTCTTATTCCTCAGCCCACATATAAAGCCCGCTTTAACCAAGCCGTATCAAAGTGCCTCAGTGGTCTTTAGGGGTAACGTGAATTCCAGAGTCCTGGCAGGCTGATTCTGACATAACCGTCCCATGTAAAACGAGAGACCCAAGTTGGCAGCTCCTGCCGACCGCTTGGGTTGGTAGCCCTGCTCTCACCCTAGTGTCACGTGGGGTGTGACGTCACATCGTCACGTGGGTAAGACATGATTGCCAGCCGCGCTACGCTGAAGGCGCGAAGCCTAGATTAGTATTGCTTTCGCAATAAAACGTTCTGATGTAACCAGTCCCTATATATAACATTAATTCATTACGAGAAAACATTTGACTCTGTCGAAACCTCGGCAGTCATGCAGCCATTGCGAAATCAGGGTGTAGATGAGCCGTATGTTAAAGTACTTAACGAGGTCTACAGCGGTTGCACAGCAACCATAGTTCCTCTCAAAGAATGCAATAAAGGTCCTAAAAAAAGGTTTAGACAAGGAGATATGATCTCCCCATCTCTATTCACAGCTTGCTTGGAAGATGTATTTCTATACTTGGAATGTGAGCAGTTACGAAAAAGTGCTCATGGAGAATACGTCAGCATAATCTTCCATTCGCTGATGACATTGCCTTGCTATTTATTTCAATGGATGAAATGGAAAAAAATTATAAATGGGGAAAAAAAAACAAAGGTAGACATAAAATTTATATCCAAAATTTTCAACACCTAGGGAAAGAACAGCAGTTCACAACAAATATCGAAGCGAATGTCTGTATAGGAGAAATAGTAGCCGCAGATGCGTACCACAAAAGAGAAATAATAGGAGGATAAGATTGGGATGGAGCGAATTTAGCAAGTGTTCGAAGATATTGACTAAGAGATTAGCAGTATCGCTGACGAGGAATGTTTATAACAGTTGCACCCTACCAGTACTCATCTATGGGGCTGAAACGGGGACGCTAACGAAAAGGGTTCAACTTAAATTTAGTGCAAGCAGTTAGGTATAGAACGAAAATGGCGTGTGTAATGTTAAGACTTATGAAGAGAAACAACTCAAGTTTATGATAGTCTCATGGAATTCAAGATGATATGGGCATGCGCAGGACATGCAGTGGAAAGAGACGACAAGATATGGTAGCAATGGTAGCAAATTTGATTCCAAAAAAAAAACAAAAGCGTAGTAGGGGTAGCAAAAAATTAGTTGATATAATGTGGCTAGGAAGTTTACAGGGGTAAAGTGAATGCAGCTGTCAGAAGACCGGGTTAATTGAAGAAACATGGAAGAGGCCTTCTCTCTGCAGTGGGTATAGGCGGCATGCATGCAGAACAGCGGCCCCGCCGCTAGAGGTGGAGTTGATAAGTACAACCAGGAGTTACTATACAGACTTGGTAATATTTCAGATTCGTGCGAAAATCTACAAGCCCACTGTCGCTCTTGAAACGATGACAAAGATCAGCACTGTGAGCCACGACTTGAGGATATCAAAGTTCGACGCAGATGTAAGGACAGATTATCACGCAAATTGTCGGAAATGTTCCTTATCAAGAGAAAGGGCGACACGTGCATCAGCACCACATCACTGTCTCTGCGAGACAGAGAATATAGATTATTAAACTGACGTTAAAATGTAGTCTGCTCTTCTTAATCTAGCAAGAAATTTCCTACAAGCATGTCTCGGTCACTAATTCGGTATAAATGTAGGACGTCCATGCTTCAATAAAATTATTTGGAGTCAGCGCCCATTCTTAGTATTTCTTCCTGTGTCTGTGTCATTTATTTAGTGCTGAATAACGTGTTACAAAACTATGTTTCATCAACTAGCCCAGCAACGTGTATTTGTTCTGTGATTTAAAATATGCGGGCGTTTAATTAAGTTTCGCCTTCTACGATGGAACTCGATTGTGTTGTCGGGCCCCATTCGCACTAACCATTACGTAGGTTCCGTTATTTCAGCTAGAACAAGTGAGTCTTCGGCGCCTATAAGTAGCGTGCTGTCTCGCAACCCTCACATCCTGGGTTTAAGTCACACCCCCCTGAAAACTAACTCAATCAGCATTGACGCTCCATTACTTCCCTTTGGTTACAAGAACTTACTTGAGTAATCTAACATTGATCTAAAACATTTGATCTGCCTCGAGTTTTAGTTCCGTCAGTATTTTTCTTTCACTGCCAACGATGACAATGACGCCACCGGATTTTCTGCGACGCCGCCCCCTTAACAACATCGTGTCAAAGTCTTGTGAATTCGGCAGGTGTAGCAATATATAAGAAACTGATGCTGCAACGATGTATTGGCGGGTAGCACAGTATGTATCTTTGAGTTGAGTCGCGTCAGTTTGCACACATGCAAGCGCATGGAAACCAAAAAAGGACAAATATAAAAAAACGAAATCAAAATGAACATCTAACATATTTAACCAGCCCAAATGATCACCATGAAGAACACCTGTGTTGAAGTAATTAATTTACCTGGTGAAGGAATCCAACAATGGAGCTGGGCTTAGCATTGCAACTCGATATTTTGCTCCGATTCGTAGGAGGCACCTGATATGTAAACATATGGTTAGCTGAATCATCAATGTTTTCACTTCTACACAATGGGGTACCTTAGTTTTATGCTTGAGGACATCGTAGAAGAAATCGGGAGGAGCTGAGAAGAAAAACTGCCGTCGCGAACATCGACAATTCTTACAGCGACAGATGCGACCACTCGTATCCCGGATGCAGTTTCGAAAACGACCATTAGGCGGCTTTCAGGGGCGGCTCTGTTTGCAATGCACGGGGTGCCCCTCAACGGGTGGCGCCACAACGTATCTTCATCCCATCTTCGCACACCGCGCACTACAGCAAGCACGCTGCAATGGAGTCCGAGTTAAACCCACAGCGTTTTTTAAGCAGGCCGTGAAGTAATGAAGGCGGTCTTGGCTTCCAGTAAGCCCTCTTCCCCAGTCCACTTTACACTTCGTTCTGTTCCTTCGCATCACAGATAGGCGATACAATGGTTGGCACAGTCAGCCTCTGAATGTACTGAGCGCTGAGGACAGGGCGAGGACGATTAATGATGGAAGATAAGGAATGTCCTAAACAAAACAAAACAAAAAAAATCTAAACAAAAAAGAACCAAAAATGTACGCTGGAACAAACTGATGAGCCGGGTGCTATAAGGTTTCCGTCATCAAAACTTTTCATTCGTGAGATTAGAGCGCAGTGTACCATAACAAGCTCTTCTCGAATTCTTTTAAAGCTTGTGCTTGAGGCCCACCTTTTTTTCCCGGTCATTGCAATTACTTAGCGTTTCAACTCCTAGCAGGCCGGCTTCTCCCAATGAGTGCAGCAAGTCGGTGCACCCAAGTGGAATTCTTTTCACAAACTAAAGAAATGAGGAACGGCTTAGAGTTGCACCCACCGTCGGTAAGTACTGGACAAAAAAAGAGGCAAAAGTATTTGAGAAAGCGAATCTAATCCGAAAAATTCGCCTGTCCGCGCTCCTGACAGCTGGCCTCTAGTTGGTGCGCCCCCGGTGATAACCGGCGGGGAGCGAAAGAAAAAAATGGCGCAGTGTAATGAATGAAACAGTCGAGGAGAGAATACGATATCATCCAGTGTGAGACAAACTGGAAACTCGACAAAGAAGATATCATAGGCGCTGTAATGGGCTATTCACAGGCGGATATAGCCGCCAGGTATACAAGTATATAACAAAATATACTTCTTGTAGGTAGAAGAAAGATCACAGAAACACCTTGAACATGAGGAGTTATTTGCCGGAGTGATTGATCTTGCTGCTATGTAGTTTTGAGAAAGGCGGAAATAAAGGTGCAAATGAAATTAGTATCTAAGGAAGTCTTTGTTCGTCTAGCAGCATTTTTCTTGAAAGCATATTATAGCGATTTATTACTATAATAAATGACTCTGAAATGTATATCAGCAATTTGTTCCTGAGATCTGCCAGATGTAATGATTACAGACATGACAGTAAAGTTATTAAAAAAAAACGGTCGATATATAATACAGCGATTTCAAGATTCAGACAATTGTAGCGTACCGCTAGAGAGGACGACCATATTTAAGTATAAGCATGGGGTGGCCAGTACACCGTAAGATAGTTGAAATCATGTTTATTGCGTTTTCTTCATCTCTTCTAAGCTGTGCCCAACGACGATCCGATTCGGCTGTGTGAGAGGTGTGATGGAGATGGTGAGTAAGAGAGAACTAATAAGCGATGAGAGAATGATTGCCTATCCTTCTGCCTTTCGAGCGCAAGTTTCAGCAAAAGAACGCTACGATCGAGGCGCGTACACACCGACAACAGTATTGTACCTGAAAAGCATCAGTGTGAAAACCTGATATTGCCGGCTATTCGTAACGCTGGAGAGTCACAAATTATTGCAGACTGCGATTAGCCACAGATCACAAAGTTTGCCCTCGAATCTTTCCATGGAATTCCCGCAGTCTGGGTGGCATATGTTCTGTGAATTCAGAATTATATCTATGAAAAGGGGGAAGGCTTTTACGCAGCCGTCATATCAGCGCCCACAAAGGCTGCCAGCAAGTCTCCAGGAAGAATGCGGTGTCACTGGCAAATATCGTCCTGAGGCGCTCTACCACTGCATGCAGCGCATCTGCAGTGATCAGGTTAAGTGAGAAATGAGAGCACTGCGTTTAAGTCTGCTTAAGAGCGGAAATGAAGAAATTTGCTTTGCAGCCCTGTTTTCACTAACTGCATCGTCATTGTCATCGTTACCGTCATCCTCCCGCTAGACAAGTTCGATTACGATTGGTTTCTCGCGAAAGTAGTGGTTTGCGCGTTCGGCTGGGGTTCGATTGAGAGTGGTTCGATTTTCGGAGTTCTTGCAAACATTTCCCGCGAACACTTCCGCAGGCCGCGAGCAAAGAAAGGCTTTTTCCCGGGACACGTAGACAAACGCACGGACACTGTCACAAGGGCATACGCAGCAAGAATACGATATATCGCATGTGGTCCAAAGAGTGTGAACGCTATGACATGTGCTCTGGAAACCAGCCCAGTTTGGTTGGTGTCACTGCATACGCAGGAAGAATAAAAGTTAAATGACAAATTTCATCGCGCTGCTCACAGCAGCGCGAGGATAAAAAGCAGGTGGTATGTTTTGTAAAGCGACGGAAGGTATAGGAGCTCCTGCATGGCATCATCAGTTTTGTCATCCGCTGTTAGCGACTAGAGACGCTGAACTCCACGCAGTAAGCACACAATGTAGAATGGCTGCGCACTCTGGATTATGCCGCAACCCTTGCGCACTGCTGATGTCTCTCTATTTATGAATGCGTGCAGAGCCACCCTGGCAGTTACGCTAAATAGCAAGATGCAATGAATGCGAACCCGTTTTTTTGTTTTGTTTTTGGCCGTACGTGTTCTCACAAGCCTCTAGCCTTGGGCCTTAACGAGGACACAAGGGCGCTCGCTAGCACGTGTAGGTCCACGGAAAATAAAATAAAAAAATCAGGACCCACATGTAGAACTAGCAGCAGAGGGGAAATACAAAACTGCAGTAGTCTAATCGGTGTGCATGTTTGACAGATAGAGAATTTTTTGGAGTAGAACTGTAATGTGAGCGAACAGTTCGAACGCAGCTCAGCTTATGAAACATTTCGCGAAATAGATGCTTCAATAATACAAGCTTTTACCTACGTATGTGCCTGTGTGCTGGTGTTTGTGATAAAACAAAGCGTGCTATCAAGTGGGCAAAAATCACCGCTTAGCCCATGCACTTGGCACTCCGCACCAAGGCTAAGGTCACTTCAACATTAATGCTTTAGTTGTTTTGGTTACGCTGTGAGATATGCAAATTAAACGCATAGATAATACAGTGACCTCTTAACGGCATGAAATAATGCACAATACAAAAATATTTACAATGCGTCAGTTTTAACGCTCCGCCTGTGCAAATAACGTTAAAGGTGAAAAACCTTAACGGATCATTTGAAATGCCCATTACTGTAGTAGGCTGCTTTAGCTTATTTGTATTTCCTTTATTCATTGTTTTCTGTGCTCCTTTTTGCGCCAGCTTAGACTGCTTGTTGAAGGTACCGCGAACTTGAAAAGTCTTCAAAACTGTTCCGATGAAAATGTTCAATTTCCGTAAAAGCAAACAGAGTTAACCTAGACTCCTGTACTTCCTCCTCTGAGATTGATTGTTACTGTGCTTCTGCTTTTCTGAAAAAGGTATTCACTTGGCCAACACAGGCGCAAGAGGAAGGTGACACAGACTAGAACACTGTCATTGCTGACACCGTCTGGAGACCGACAGCTGAGGGCATCCTTCGCGTAATTTCTTGCTGTGTTTGTAGTTTCCCTGTCAAAAAAAAAAAAAACTACAGAACTGTGTTAAAAATACGACAAAATATCCTGTAGTTCTGTCGTAACCACCAGATTTTTCTGTAGTTCTGTAGAACTTTTCTGCAGTATACTTCTGTTGTCTGTAGTTCTGTAGCACTTTTCTGTTGTAACTACAGAAATTCCTGATGTTACTACAGAACGTTCTGTTGTCACAACAGGTTTCTCGTCAAAAACCGCACAGACATTCTGTTGTAACATCAGGAACTTTTCTGTAGTTTTTTCCGATTGGGAAAATTCTCTCCTGCATGTTTGAATTTCCTCAAAAAGAGACATCAATTTGTTGTCTGGATCACTACTCTTTCTTAACCGAATTTTGTGTCGCCGCTGCAAGAAATGCGCAGTGGTAAATCAGCAGCTGTGTTTCAATTCATCAACATTACTGTCGTCTCTCCGCTTCCTTCGTGGCCGTTGTGACACACAGTCGCATCGTTAACGCAACACAAAACGCAAAAGCAAAACTATCAGGATAACGTTTTCACCGTTCACGTTCTTTGGCTCAATGCGATGGTATAAAAGGACTCTATGCGTCAAGGTTTAACTCAGGCTAACCTACCGCACCCGTATAATATGACTAACACGAGTCTTATAAAGAAAGAGTTATCTCGCGTCGACATTGTATTGTGTACACAGTAGTGTCTATGGCTTCGCATGAAGATAAGCAGCACTTGCTAAGACAGTGACAAATCCTCTAACGGTGACATTACTACGTATTTCGTAAATGCACGAGCGACATTTCCTTTTTTTCTCTGAAAACCAGTGTCGCGCAGGCCATCACTCACGGCCAGCGCGGTGAGTTAAGCACCAGCTTCTGTAAAGAAGCGCGTTCGCGCGTCTCGCTTCGGCCTTATCTACGACTTCGCCGTCGTCCTCTCTGTCGAGGTTACAGCGTCAACCATTGTCTTCCCTCTCCCGCGTGCGGATAAAAGGAGGTGCTTGCTGGCATCCCTTTACTCCAAAATATGGGCGGAAAACGTCTTCTTTCCCCCACTATGTTTTCAGTTCACAGCGTTCTTTTTCTCCCTCTCCGGGTCACACGGGATTTTGCTAACTTAACGGCAGCTTGCACTGTGTTTGGAGCAGGAAGCGGCGATGTGAAACGACGCAGTATTTCATTCAGCTCTAGATCAGAGCCTGGCTATCGGTCATTGTGCGCACAAAAAACTGCAAATGCAGCGAGACCACGCAGCCATTTTCAAATAAGTACGCTGAATAATGGCGAGCATAGAGGCACTGATAGGAACTTAAATTATCGGCCTTTCTTGGCGAGTCACAAGCTTTTTGCTCGCACTTGATGATTTCTGTGACCAGAAAAATGGGAATATGTTCTTTCTTTTTCTTGGTGCGAAATATGAATTCAGATCGACATTTCATAAACTCTTTTCATTGTGATATATTGCCAACTCGTGTCCTTTTCTCAGCGCGTTGTAGTGTCTGTAACGCAGGAAAAACACTGCTCAGAGAAAATGACATCAAGACATAAAACGAACTGGCTGCAAAGGTAATACATCAAAAAGAGTAGTTGTGGATAAGTAGCGTTGAGAACCCAAGGTGAGTGAGTACGTCGGCGGGAAATCGTGGACAGTAGTGCTGGTGAGACAGTGATCACAAATCGTCTATGATCCCCGCTAATCGCATGCTTGGCTATCTCAAGCCAATAAGCTAGCTAGAAATGCACTTAGCCGGATAGGAAATATTGCATATACATTTCATTCTCGATGCTCATCGGAAAACCTGTTAAATAAATTCGCAAACGTTCATTGCTGAAAATTTTATTTATCACACTGGTGTAAGCAAAATAAAATTTCATCTGAATCGTCTCACCCAAGTTTTTATTAAGACACTAGCATGCCTTGCCTTGTCAGATGGAAGGAAGGATGCACTAGGTGCGACCCTCCTGTGAGGGTACAGACCTCAACCTGCGACCATCATCATCCTACAGCTACCCCAGGCAAGGCCTCCCGCACCATAAGGTTTGGGGGGTTTTTTTGTTTCGGGGAGCGGGCTTTTCCCAGCCAAGGGGCTCATGCAATCCGGCCTGTTCCCACCGGGGCGGGGTCGCAGTGCATATGCACCACGTCCGCACCACCCCGGTGGGTCGAAGCCTGACGCGAGCAAGTCTTCTAATATCTCACTTCGAGTTTTCCGTTTTCTTCTTTGAAGATCACCATCGGGTGTCCCCATTCTTCAAAAAACTTTCTCCCTAAGTGGCGTCTCTCTCTCTCTAGGTGGAACCATAGTTCTTTTCTGATTTTGGCCTTCATTTCATGGAGGCTCGGAGTCTTGTTCGAGTAGCGGGCCAACTACACCTGATAGTTGACCTCTGCCAGTGTCCAGACAAACTGCTTGCGCCCTTCCTTTGGAAGCGGGTTGAAGTAGCGCACGGTGGGGTATGGGATCCCGGGGAGGCCGAACATATCTCTCAGACGCTCTAGGAGGGCTGCGGGAATTAGGCAGTAGAGAAAGATGTGCTCCGCTGTCTCTCGGGCCAAGCAGAAGAGATACAGGTCAATCATTCCTGACGTCGCAGGGACGAAGGCACGCCTTCTGATTGGTAAGATGCCTCTTGCGAACCTCCAAACGAGCATGCCTTTTGTTTTGTCTGAATACGCCGTACTCTAAAACTTTGCCGCAGGAAAACTGCTTGATCTTACCGACCGGTCGTTCATCTTGCAGTACACATTTATAAGGCCAACACAATGAAGCCTCTTTTCTTCATGCCGACTCGCACTAAACTCACTCGTTTTACAAAATACAGTCACCTGCATTTTTATCTTCAATGATTTTCGATCGTTGTTTTAGTTTCTTATCAGTATCATCATCTCGCAACTTATCTATGATCAGCTGGTAGAGTTTTGCATTGCTTTTCGCTCGTCTCAAATCTTCCAAATCGCTTTCCCACAGCTTAATGAGGGCGAATGTCTTTCTGGGAATCCAATGCGCTCTTTGCATTACATTAGCATCCGGAGCTGCTGCAGCCGTAACCACCATATCAATTGTAGGAATAAGCAAGTGGAATGCCAACAGTCCACAAACACGGCGTTGCCGAAGTGATTGCTCCACATCCACGCCAAAAGTATTTTTTTTTGTGTCAGGAAATAAGTTTTCAACTTTTCCTGCACCCACAATTGCTTTTTTGCGTTAGATGTTTTTATAAGACTTGTGTTGGTCATATATACCGGTGCTTCGGGTTTTCAGAGCACACAATTGGTTCGGGTATAGTGCCTAGAATATACATATTCTAGGAACTACAGTTCGGGATAGCATTAGAATCAGTTTCCCGGACTCAATCAATGACAAGTTTCATTGTAACCTAAGGACAAGAAATGTTCTCGTGTCGCAGCAGATTAACGGCATTTGATTATAATGTCATTTGATCCGAATGGCAATAAATGTGCGAGCGCGACATAACAATACGACTAGTTGCAGTGTGAAAGAGCTGCGCGATTCAGGGCACGCGCATACTTCCTCCGTCAACGTGGGACTGTTCACAATCGTTCGCTTCACTTTCGGTGAAATAGAAACCACCACAAACCTCTCATCTCTCTTCAGCGTTTGTGTTTGCTTGCTGTTACAGAGCACTAAAGGCCGTCACAATACGGTGTTGGCTGAGGGTACACAAACAAGCCTGTGTCAGTGCGGCCATGGTCGACGTGGTGGAGTTACGATCAGCGCGACTCCCTTCTGGGCGTGACATCGGACCTGAAAGGATTTCCGTGTAATGAGCGCACGGCGCGCACTACCCAAATGGTCTAATTTGCTTGCTGCTGGCCACCAACCTTCAAGAGGCGCTGAAAGGTCAGACGATATAAATGAACGCTGATAACAACAATGCGGGCGCGAACAGCACAGGCACATTCCAGACCATGTGCGGCCGTGAGGCTGAAATCTACGGCTTTTCCGGAGCGCGCCATTCTCTCCCTCTTCTTTTTCTTTCCTTCTCTACTTTGTACCATATTTGGTACAAAAATCGAAAAAGCTGGTGCAACAAGTAGGCCAGCCAGTGGCTACTATATATGTGGACGAACGACGAGTATGTCATGTTCTGCCCCGCTGGGATGGTGCAGTGGTAAGACGCCTGACTACTGTGCCGGAGTACCCGGGTTCGGACCCTTCCTTGGCGGCTGCGTTTCGATGGAGGCGAAACGAAGAGGCGCCCGTGTGCTGTGCGATGTCAGCGCACGTTAAAGATCCCTAGGTGGTAGAAATTACTCCGTAGCCCTCCACTGTGGCTCCTCCTTCTCTCTTTCCTCCTTCACTCCCCCTTCCTCCCTTCATTTACGGCACGGTTAAGGTGTCCACATAAAACAAGTGAGACAGCTACCGCGACTTTTCTCTTCCTATAATCAATCAGGCAGCGGAGGTGGCTGAGCTACAGAGCCAGTAGTAGGCCCATGCATTTTCTTTTCCTTCTTCCTACAGCCACAACAGCTCTCCCTTTCCCTCTCTTTCGCTCGGCACATCCTTTCTCATTTTCCTTCGCTTGGGTTGCGGCTGCGGCGGCAGCTGCGTACCTGTGAGGTAGCGTGACTCTCGCGCATGCACAGTTTGGTCAGTATAGAGGACACGCGCAACACCTTCCAACCCGCGTAGTGTAGATAACGCTACCAAAAATTTGGAGGACGCTTAAGCTTCGCCTTCAAGAGTGGAACGCGATAGCGTTATTGCACCTCGTCCAGAAAACTTACTAAACGCAAGGATATTGGGGCATCCTCGCACCGGTACCCGCGCGGCCCAAAGGGGAGAAGCGGGTGAGCGAAGATTGTGATCTAAAGAAAGGAAAGACGCTTGATTCTACAACCTGTGAGGGTGCACGGCGAAACGTCAGGGGCGAGTGGCGCGCCACGTGTCGGGGCAGCGCCGCACATTGCGAGGAGGGGTTCTTCTGTGTTTGCCGCAAGATGGCTCTCCATGTGCGCAGAGCGCAGAAGAAATGTAGCGGAAACGTACTTCGCTACTCGTGTAACTGCGACTTCTGTAAGTAACATGCTCATAATACCGATATACACTGCAGTAGAACGTTCTACGGCATGTTTCTAAGGCAACACCGCATTCACTAGAAGCGCTTTTGTACCGCTTTCAAGCATCGAACTCGTGGCTGGGTTCTGGGCGGCCGAGCCTGAAAATGTTGCTTGCTGGAAACAGCGCATCGGCCGTTGGCCGAGGTCTTTCGACTCCTCAGGACACTACCGAAACGTACAAAGTTGTCCTTCCACGCCTGCCCACCGGTAATGTTGTCCTTAATACCGTTTTCCTGCATGCCGACCTTAAGGGTCGCCCGTACCGAGCACCTGACTTTCGAGACGCACTTGCACAGATTTTGGACCTCCGGGAAATTTTTTGCATTGGTCAGTACCAAATGAGCCACGTGTGGATGGTTACCTGCGAGAGTAGTTCTTCAAAGCAGAAGCTAATTAACAAAGCAGAGTTCCCTGTGAAAGGACTTCGGTGCATGGTGTTCGACCCGGATACAAAGAACGTCAAGGTTAAGCTCCTTTGGCTTCCCCGCTATATGGAGCATCGGAGGATTGTGGAAGCTTTCGAGCCTTATGGAACGATTCAATCTGTGGAGCGTAAAAAGTGGCGGTGCCCAGGGATGGAGCACATGGAAACGGCGAACCGTGAAATCTCCCTCACGCTCAAGGACGGAGTGTCAGCAAGTACAATTCCTCACACTCTTAATGTTTATTGGGTGCAGTCATTAGTGCTTATCTCAGGGAGACCTCCACTGTGTCTTCGATGCAGCCGGGTAGGTCATGTACGGCGTCAGTGCCGAACGCCTCGATGCACCCAGTGCCGGCGCTTTGGCCATACTGTGGAGAACTGTGTATTAAGTTATGCCGATAGTCTGCGTCAAGGCCAGTGGTCACGAGAAGATGACGTGGCGTCCGAACAGATCATGGATGTGTCAGAGGTTGATGTAACTGGTGAGTTAGGTCGTGAACCTCAAATTGATGGGGACCAGAAGCCTTCTGCACTTCACACCAACTCAGAAGAATCTGCAGTGACTGGCCATCAAGAACCAGCGTCTCCAGAGCCAAAACCGTTGGACCCGGGCCCGCCTGTGAGTGCCACTCAGAGTGCTGCGCTTGCTGCCCAAGTACCACCTGTCATTGAAGGACGTCTGGATATGCCTCCTGTGGAATCAATGGGGAAGATACTGCCAGTGGATGCTCGCCTATCCTCCTTCGTCATTGATTCTCCTTCGTCGTTGGAGGGTAACAGTGAGCCTTCTGTGGCGCCGATCTCTGCTGCGTCCGGTTCTCTGTCGGCTGTCAGTGTTGCAGCGAGCGACGTGCTCCGATCAGGTTTGTGGGCCGAAGCCTTGAGTGTCTCAGAGGAGGACATGGACAACACAGTGCCTTTGAAGCGTCCCGCAGATGATGAGGTGTGTATCGATGGTGCTGGCCAGAAGGCACACTGTGTAGAGGCCACAGGAAGGGTGACTTTAAAGAGGAGGGCGATGTCTGCCCGAAAGGCCGCCAATTTGCAGGCGGGCCACCCCATTCCAGGGGATGATGTTTAAAAGGACTAGTACCAAAAATGGCTAGAGTCGCAGCATATCAAGTCGCTACCCTTAACGTCAGGGGTATGCGTAATCGTCGGAGACAGCAGCAGTTAAGACATCTGTTAAAGAAATGGAGTGTGTCTGTAGCAGCAATTCAGGAAACAAAGTTGTCCTCCGATGAAGAGACGGAAGCTGCTCTTGAGCCGTTTTTGCCGGAATATAACATTATTGTTAGCCACGCTAGAGGCTTGTCCGGAGGGTGTATGCTATTCCTGGCCAAAACACTAGAGATGACAGCCATGTCTTATTGCATAGATGGCGAGGGACGACTTATATGCTGTGACCTCACAATCTCAGGTGTGCAGTGGCGAATTATTTGTGTTTACGCCCCTGTAAAACAGCGAGACAGAAGGCTTTTTTTTCTTTCATTAGTTAATCATTTGTGCACAGATCGCAAAATTATGTTGTTGGGAGATTTTAATTGTGTTTGTAGGGATGAGGATCGATCAGCATTATGCAAGAGATATGACCCTAGTGCTGCATTACTTAACGATTTGGCTTGTGAATATAACCTTGTAGATGTGCGGCAGGAAAAAGGCGACAGTATTCATTTCACTCATTTTCAGTTCTTCTCTAATGCCCGCCTTGACAGAATTTATGTTTCTGCAGACATGTTAGCAAATTTGTTTGGTTACTGGGTGCGGCCCATCTTCTTCAGTGACCATCAGGTAGGGAGGTACAGTCGGCAGATACTTCACCCTCGGTGGGAACTGTGGAAAATGAATAACTGTCTGCTCTCAGATGAAATCTTTAAGCGTGCAGTACCTACTTGTTTGAAAGACATATGGTCACGCCATGATCTGTCAGTTTTTCAAAAATGGGACTTGTTCAAACAGGAAACCAAAAACTTAGCAATTGAAGCCTCTGCAAGAATCGCGTTCCTAAAGAGACACCACCTTCGTGAGCTTAGGCGCACTCTAACTGAGCTACATGAGCTAGAGAGGGTTAGCCCGGGTGCCTATGTTGAAGAAATTAATAACGTAAAGGCAGAGCTTCAACAAATTGCGACGGAAAGATACAAGGGGGCCCTATAAGATCTAGGACTCGAAGGTTTCTTGACGAGCAACCTTCACGTCGGGCCCTCAGTGATGAAAGAGAGAATGCTCTTACGAAGGAAATATTGAAAATTCAGTATAGTGGTTGCACATATAGTGATGCTCCTAGTATTCTTGCTGCTTTCTATGATTATTATCGAAAGCTGTTCGGCGGTTGTAAAGATCCAAATCAGGGTTTCGATTATAATTCCTTACTTGAGAACTTTCCTCGACTAGACGATGAGAAATGTGCTGTAGTAGAGGGACCCATCACTTTGGAAGAAATTAAATCAGCCATTTCAGACCTTCAGAACCAGAAATCTCCTGGCCCAGATGGTATTACTAGCGAATTTTATAAAACATTTTCGCCTTGCCTAACGCCTGTTTTGATGGAAGTATTCCAAGCATCTTATGATGTGGGTTTCCTGCCTCCCACTTTCTATTCAGGCTACACAATATTAATACCCAAAAGCAAAGATACTAATCGGTTGAAAACTGTTGAAGGATATCGTCCAATTTCCCTCTGTAATGTTGATTACAAAATTTTTGCCAAGGTCCTTTGTTCTCGTTTGCAGCTGGTTATCATGGAATTGATAGGTTCGCATCAGGTATGTGGTATCAGAGGGCGCAGTATTCAAACACACATCCATATTGCACGTTCAGTAATCGAGACAGTATCAGATGAGACAGGCCAAGTAGCTCTGATTCAAATTGACCTGGCGAAGGCGTTTGATAAAGTTCGGCACAATTTCTTGTTCGCGGTCTTGGAGAATGCAAACATTGGTGACGTTTTGCTCAAAGGCATAAGGCTGTGCTATATGAACTCGTATACAAGACTAATTGTTAATCAGGAGCTAACGAAACCAATACCACTGGAATCATCTGTTCGTCAAGGATGTCCACTGTCTCCACTGTTGTTTGGCTTATATCTGGAACCCCTCTGTCTCAGTATAATTAACAGTGCAGCCATCCGTGGTTTCTCTCTGGCTCAATGTGAAGTTAAGATTTTAGCTTACGCGGACGATATCGCCCTCTTTTGTTCTGACAAAAAGAGTGTACTTGAGGCTTTACACTTGACTGAACAGTTCTGCGATGTATCAGGCGCGGCCCTTAATTTAGATAAATCCAAAGGTTTTTGGTTGGGACACTGGGGCACTAGACCAAGCCAGTTTGGAGGCATATGCTGGGACTGTAGTCCTCTTCAGTACCTAGGGGTTCCGCTGCACCAAGTTCGTAACAGCGCAGCCTACTGGGATTCACAGATCGTACCTATGCGGCGACAAACGCAGGCTTGGATGGGTAGGGAACTCTCAGTGTTTGCTAGGGCACAGGTCTGTAACATATTTTTGTTTGCAAAGCTTGCGTATGTCCTTCAAGTCCTGCATTGTGCGAGGAGCAAAGTACAAGTTATACACAGAATATTTGCAACATTTGTGTGGCGCTCTCAATGGGAGCCCATGCGGCGTGACAACTTGTTTCTTCCCTTAGAGTCTGGTGGAGTGGGCCTTGTTCACTTGTTTGTGCATCAACTTGTCTCCCGTTTTTTCTTTTTCAAATCGGCAAACCATCCGTTTTTTGTAACTGTGCTCATTAGGCGTCTTAGTCCACATTTGCCTTACTTATTCGCACCAACTGGGCAGGCTCGTGAGGGGCGTTTATGGGGATTCCTTAAGGAGGTTGCTGACACTTTCAATTTTCTCACTGTGCGTTTCTCTGTAGATTACCTGTATAGCCTCTCGAGAAAGCAGATGACCCAGGCTCTCACTGAGTCTTTGTTCCCTACACCGTTGTATCGGCAGCCTTATCTGGGGTTTTTGGACACCACTGTTCTAAAGCGTGTTAGGCAAATGTGCATTCAGGCAGCTGCAAAAACGTTCTTTTTCAAATTACATACAGCGACGTTGCCTGTCAAGACATTTCTTCACAATAAGGAGATGTTTGTGCCCTGGTCGGTAAATTGTCGTCTCTGTAACGTGCCTGAGACAATTGACCATTGCCTTATTCTGTGCCGTGATGCTATGTTCTTTTGGGACATACTACAAAGAACTCTTAAAAAGGACGTTGAAATTACGCCTTATACAATTAGATTTTTGCCTCCTGACAAAAACTCTGTCGTGCCTTACGATCTATTTGTGTTGATGGGACTGTTCAGCCTGTGGAAAAGCCGCATGATCGACAGACATGCAGAGCCACCAAGATCGTCGAAATCCGTGTTTCGGGAGCAGTGTGCTTTGGTGAGAAGTGTATATGCTGCACGTGAAGAACCTCCAAACTGGATGCCGTATCTAGACGCATGTGTATGTCTCCCAGACTTTTGATGTTCTGATGATTGTGCATTGTCGGGCTGAGGATATGACGGGCTCGTAGTAAGCAGCCCGGTAACTTTAGACGTGGACATGTTTAAGTAAGTGGAGTTGTTCCTTTTTACGGAAATTTTTCCATGCAATAAAGAAAAAAAAAATCGAACTCGTGGCTGAGTGGTAGCGTCTCCGTCTCACAGTCCGGAGACCCTGGTTCGATTCCCACCCAGCCCATCTTGGAACTTGCTTTTTATTTATGAAGTGCATGTTTATTTATGAAGTGCATGCCGGGATCTATCGCTCACTGGACGCCGACGACACCGGCTTTTCTGCGACACGAGCTCCTTAACGCTACCGCGTTAAAAACAGCTCCAGACCAGATCGCTTCGCGGGACGCCAAACAAGCCAGCCTATTGTTGTGGCTGTAGGAAGAAGGTAAGCCACCTGATTGATTTATAGGAAGGGAAAGGCGCGGCCTCTGTCTTTATTGTTTTCTGTGGACACCTTAATCGCGCCGTAAGGGAAGGGAGGAAGGTGAGAGATAAATGGAAAGAGGGAAAGAGGAGCCGTATTTGGGGGGGGGGGGGGGGGC
>JAJIZL010000159.1:1098439-1117839 GCA_023969395.1 Amblyomma maculatum
AGCGCTCTGTGTTGTCGTCCTTTCTTCCACGTCCCGTCTGTCGCGCTGTTGTTATGGCTCAATGCCACGATGGCGCTGCAGGTCGCCTTCGCGTAAGATGCTATTCACTCTGTGTGGGGGCATCGCGCAGTGGTCCCCTTGTCCGAGTAGGACCCTCACCTGGAACTAAAAAGCTCTCCCAGTCCCCACGTGGCCCTGGTGGGGAGGGGGGGGGGAGCCTGCCGAAGGTGTTGAATAGATGATGATGGGCTGATGATTTATATGTGACTCTGGGGCACGGCACTTCCGGGTGTCAATCACCCTTCCCATCTGACAACGGCAGGCCTCAACCAGGAGGAGGATCTTCAAGAAGCTCTCAGTTACTTCTGTGGGCCTCTTCCTCACTTTCCAGAGAAATATGTTCGGCTCTTAAGATGCCAAAAACTTTGGAGGAGGTGCGTTTTGCCTTAGGCGCCATGAAGCAGTCAACCGCGCCTGGTCCTAAGGGATTAGTAGCCTGTTTTTATTCCACTTTCTTTGACATCATCGGTCCTTCTTTAGCCTCGTAAATTGTGTCCTCAAGACCGGCGCCAAGCGACCCTTGTTCAGTGTCGGTCGTATCGTTCTAATTGCGAAGGAGAGCATGACACCGTCGAGTCCCTAAACGTGGCGACCGATTTGCCCTCCTTAAAACCGACTATTGACTCGTAGCCACATTGCTGGTCCGTAGGGTGCGAACCTACCTGCAGGATTTGGTTAGGCCATACCAGTCCTGTGCGGTGCCTGGAGGATTGGTGTTCATTTTGCTGGTACGTTAAAGATCCCCAGGTGGTCGAAATTACTCCGCAGCCCTCCACTACGGCTCCCCTTTCTCCCTTTCCACTTTCAATTTCACACCCACCTTCATCCCTTCCCTTACGGCGCGGTTAAGGTTCCACAAGCAAATGTGACAGATACTGCCCCTTTCCTTTCCTGTGATACAATTATTATTATTATCATTAGGCGCAATAAAAAGTTTTTGCCTTGCCAAATAAATGTTTGGGTTATGGTACAGGGAGCCACGGAAACATTTTGTGTTTTAAACACTAGGTGTTGCTATTTTAGGAAAATGGGCACTGGAGCAATGCACATGTTTTTCAGAAAAACGCGAATCAAAAACAAACAGTGGCTGCACGGCAAAAGTGCGTCACGGCTCATATTCTACGTTACACGTGCAAATTGCGTTCGCGCAGCACAACAAATGACTTGGTAACAGCGTTCTCAGCTCAAGAAATACCAAAATTAATTCTGCAGACAAAAGAAAAATCGGCAAGCGATGCGTTGAAAAGTGCGGTGAGGTGGGCGTACCCGGCGGTACATGACAGGCGCCGTATCAAAGTTTGTACGAAAACGGGTTGCTTAGATGCAGCCCGGTGTATGTATGATAAGTTGTGTACCTTTGAGGTGAAGTGAAAGTGCACATCGGCACGCCCCCTCCCGGTTTGTCAGACCCTTATTCGCTCGGCCGGGAAACGGCTCGAGTGTCCACTTTTTACGTACGTTTCTCTATGGCCGACGACTTTTCTGCCTAATGAGCTGCATAAGCTACCAGTTAAGCCCCGCCGGGGTGATGCAGTGGTGAGACGCCCGACTACTGTGCCGGAGTAACCGGGTTCGAACCCGACCTCGGCGGCCGCGTTTCGATGGAGGCGAAACGAAGAGGCGTCCGTGTGCTGTGCGATGTCAGTGCACATTAAAGAACCCCAGGTGGTCGAAATTACTCCGTAGCCCTCCACTACGGCTCCTCTTTCTCTCTTTCTACTTTCACTCCCATCTCCCCCCCTTCCCTACGGCGCGGTTTCGGTGTCTATAGAAAACAATTGAGACAGTTACCGCGCCTTTCCCTTCCTATAAATAAATAAAATAAAATCAGCTAACAGTTAAAAAATTTCTCGATGATTGCGTTACTTCCTAATGTGAAATTTGAGCGCAGCTCATCAGCGGTTTCACCTTTTTCGATAGATTGAGGCAAACATTTTGGGCAAGACATGTACGTACAATTACAGACAACCATTTTATTTTTCATACATATTACTTCAAGAAACACTCCACTAACAGTTCTTGATTGTCATGAAAGAAGCTTTGTGGTCGGAGAAATGAAGAGAGCAATTAAGTTATCGGGAGGTTGCGGGGAGGCAGCGCGCACGGGACCCCCATAGGAACGTTGCATGGCGAAGAGACTAATGCCACAAGCTGCAAACGAGGAGAAAGAACCTTCGCAAATATCTTAAACGTCCTCGTACTCCCCTGACGGTAGGTCGCCGCCGCTTGCGGCGGGGGCTGGCCTGCCGCCGAAGTTTTATCTGTTGTGGGCCGTCGTTGCGCCCGCCACCGCTTTGGTGGTGGACGCCGGCTGTTGTTGCGGCGCGCGTCTTTCGTCTCCCCCTTCCTTTTCTTTCTTATCTATTTTCTCTTCTGTCTGCACGAGGCAGCGAAGGTGGCTCAGCTACAGAGCCAGTAGCAAGCCCGTGCATTTTCTTTTCCCTCTTCCTACAGCCACAGCAACAACACAACAACAAACGGACTTGGAAACGCTGTAGCCAAAGTCAGCAAGCGTCTTATCAAATTTCTAGCAGTATTCATGCTACAAACTAGAGTATGCATGCGCTGTCTGGGATCCTTACCAAAATAACCTTTCCAGCATACTAGAAGAAACACAAAATCGCGCGGCAAGATTCATATAGTCGACTTATTCCTATCATGCGTAACTGAACTAAGACAAAATACTCACCTTACTAGCTTAGCACACAGACGCAAAATTGCTAGACTTCGCCTTTTTCACAAGTTTTACTATCCCCCCTTCTCAAGTCTCTCATCAGCCCCACCCACCATACATCCAGCCGCACGCACCATGAAGAGACCGTTTACCCTCCATCTGCTCGGACATCTGCGCACCAAATCGTTTTTTTGTTCGCACCCCACGGGACTGGAATGACTTGCCAAACACCGTCGTACTTCATTCCGACCCATCAACCTTCAGATCATTCATCGAATAATTCATGTACTCGTCAACCACTCCCTCATGTAATACCCCTAAATGGGGCCTTTGAGGTATCAATAAATAAAAATTAAATAAATATGTTTTAAAGGAAAATGAGGGCGGGCTAGATTCGTGCCAAGCCTTACTCGAAAGCCAAGGAACGATCGGCTAGAGATCCGAACTGGTTTGGTTTGGTTTGTGGGGTTTAACGTCCCAAAGCGACTAAGGCTATGAGAGACGCCGTAGTGGAGGACTCTGGAATTTCGACCACCTGGGGTTCTTTAATGTGCACTGACATCGCACAGCACACGGGCGCCTTGCTTTTCGCCTCTATTGAAAAGCGGCCGCCGAGGCCGGGATTCGATCCCGCATCCTCGGGAACAGTAGTCGAGCGCCGTAACCACGGCGCCACCCCGGCGACATAGAGTTTCTTACTCTTACCTAGAGGGAAAGCTGTGCTGCCGTCTATGGGCGTTTACATGGAGTTACCAGACGGCCAGTTCAGCCACACATGGGCGCTCAAAGCATGATGGGCCGGAGAGCTACCGAGTGCAGAGCTACCACTTTTGGCCAAAACTAATGCAAAGATAAACGTTGTTCTACCGTAAATAATGTCCTAAGATTGAATATTGTGACTATAAATTGAAAAACGAGACAGAAACAGCATGTCAGTGTGAGATTTATTCAATATAAGCGATGGCTCTTTCTCCTATTGGCTTAGTTTTGAGCAGCACAAATACCAAAATTTCGCACTTAATAGGCAAACTTTGAAATAAAAAAAACGTTATGAAAATATTTATGGTTGTGCAATCACTTAAGGAAGTTTTAGTGGCATTTCGGGAAACAGAAACCATTTATTGGCGACGTCTGCTTTTGCGCCTTCACTACTATGGATTTCGCGGTCTATGTACGCACCTTCAGATGATGATGATGACGAAAAAAGAAACTTCGCAGTAACGCCACTCCACGTACCCGAGAAAAACCGACTGTCCCGCAACAAGTAGCACACCGGCCCATGATTCTTAGCGCGCCCATGGTGGCTGAAGTGCAGCGCCCTCAGCTTTCCCTCTAGGTAGTGTAAGGAACTCGGTGCCCGGCGGGGCAAGAGAGAATGAAAGTGGAGCTGGTTACCAGGGACAACGGCGATGCGAAACCCAGGAACGGGCGTCAAAGAGCTGCGCTCTAAAACTGTCGGTTTGCAGATTCACCTCCATGGTGGCCTTGGTTAACACGCTCTGCAAGCGACCGGAATACCCTAAAACTGATTTATAGGAAGGGAAAGGCGCGGTATAACTGTCTCACTTGCTTCCAGTGGACACCTCAACCGCGCCGTAAGGGAAAGGAGGAAGGTGGGAGTGAAAGTGGAAAGAGAGAAAGAGGAGCCGTAGTGGAGGGCTACGGAGTAATTTCGACCACCTGGGGATCTTTAACGTGCGCTGACATCGCACAGCACACGGACGCCTCTTCGTTTCGCCTCCATCGAAACGCAGCTGCCGAGGTCGGGTTCGAGGAATATCCTAACGTAGGCACGGCAGCCACGTTTGCGTGACATATAGTTACGTAGGAGGGATCTAGTATAGTTGCAGAAGCGTGCCATTCATTTTATAACAACCAACTATACACACGATAGTATTAGACAACTCCGCACCTCCTTGAATATACAAACACTGCAACACTGGAGACGCATTTTTTTTAATTTCTTGAAAATTAATATGCACGCATTTCTTTTTTAATTATATATTCTTCAAACTCAATACGCACTTTATTTTTAAGACTTCGATATATTGCCCTGCATCATAAATCTCTCATCGCACCGATCATCCATTCAAAGTGTACCTACCGCATTTCAGGACTAAGTTGCTCTAATTCTCACCTTTGCTTTCGGCGATTAAACTTTGGAACGATCTGCCCAGTGTAGTTGAGTGTACAAACAATTACGTTGCATTTTTGCCGTTGTTTATTCTGTACAGGCATGCTGTTCTTGCTTCCTCCCGTCTCTGTGAGGGTACAATAATTTTCTCCATTTAAGTAATACCTTCCTGCGGGCCTTTAATGCTGTTGTAAAGATAAGGAATAAAATTAAGGATGAAGTTTAAGTCGGCTTCTGTCCAATGTTAAAAGCGTATGCTGCGCGAAAAACGTGATGTGATGAGCGGAATTTGGCTAAAAAAAAAAGTTCTTTTTAAGCAGTGCCGGACAAACTTCAGACACGCTTAGCAGTCATATTTCATTTTTGTGACATTGCTTGGGGCTCAAGTGCCCTCCAGTGCGCTTCCAAACGAGCTGTGTAAACTTCACCCGAACATGACCTCGTATATGTTATATCCATTTTATTTGGTAAATTATGCACTTTTTATACCTTCATGATTCAAAGTTGTGTATATTATCATCACTAACTACGAGGTTGCTTAGCCATTCTGAGCGACGGTACAACCGTGATTGTGCAGGGCAGTCACACTCCGGATGAATGCTTTCGTACTGGCAATGTAGGCGCGAAATATTTTAACGCGGTAGCGTGAAGGGTCCCGTGTCGCAGAAACGTCGGTGTCGTCGTCGGCGGCCGTCGTCCCGCGTCGCCCGGCGTTGGCCGTGAGCGAAAAAGTCCAAAAGCATTAATAAATAAAAACGAGTAGGAAAAATTGCCGACCTGAGGAATCGAACGTGGGCCTCAGGGGTGCGAGACGAGCACGCTAGCCACACGGCCACGCCAGCTTCTTTTTTTCTTTTTTTCTTTATTGCATGAATTGGTACAAATACATCAGTAAAAGATCGTGGTTGCCATGCCCCTTGGCTGACAACCGTGTCTAATGAACTTTCATTACCACAAGTTCGTCCATCAGACTCAAGACCTCCTCCGCAGCGTCTTGCTGCTTCAAAATTTCTTTTAGTTTATACACTTGTTCAACAAAATAATCACATACAGATTGTGCATCGACATCACAGTGTCTATAAGCCATGCTACACCTCCAAATACTGTGAAGGCTCAATAGCATGATGAGGTCATACTGAAAATCATCATTAACTGTTGCCAAGTACCGAATTCCACGTGGCGTCAAAGGCAGGTCTTTTTTAAGTGTCCTCTGTAACACATCCCAATAAAACGCCGCATCCCAACAATCCAGGAACAGGTGCTCAACTGTTTCAGGTTTCCTACATAGTAAACAGTTTGAGCCCCAAGGTACAAAAAGGCCCTTTTCTTCCATCCATGTTTTGACTGGGAGGGTTCCTGTATGCAATTTAAAAAAAGAATGTTTTTAAGCCGGGTGCAACAGTCATGGTTTTAACTCGGTTGAGCACGTCTTTCCCTGGGCCTTCACAGTATAAGGTTCAGTACAATGGAGCTGAGAACAATTGTGAAATAAGATCCTTGTACAGCCGCTTAGGTGGTACCGTCGCTAAATACTCTATAGAGTACCGCAAGCGCAAAAACCTGAACGACCACACCACTTCTCGCAGGAAGCGTGACACAGTGTATCCCCCAGCAGAGCATGTTGCACTAGATAGCATGATTTGCATAAAGGTTCTCAGGAATGCATCTTTTTGGTCACGTAGGCAACAAAACCTTAAAACCATCTGCCGCACATATAGATGCATTAGAGACAACCCTCCGTCTTTAACTCGCCGAAAGAGATTATCTCTGCTAATTCGTTCCCAGTTGGACGACCAAATGAAGACCGCAAATACACGATGGAACCTTTTTATATTGCTTCGAGCACAATACAATGCTTGAAGTAAATACATTATTCTTGCCACCAAAAAGGTATTGCATACAGTCGCACGGGCGAAAATAGAGTGGTTACGTTCCATCCATCCTTTCGTCCTTTCCCGTATTTCTTCCGCTTTTTCATTCCAGTAATTCGTATTTTCTTCGTATTTGTCCAATGGGACTCCCAAATAAACTCCGGGCTTTGTAGCCCCCCATCTTACTCCACAGAAAATTACCGGTTCCTCTTCCCATTCCCCGTGCCAGACTCCGAGACTTTTCTTTAAATTAACAGCACTACCAGTCTGCCTGCAATACCTTTGTGTTACTTTCAAAGCTTCCGAAACGCTTTCGCGGTCTTCACAAAAAAGCGCCACATCATCAGCGTATGCCAACATTTTCACTTCACATACTCCCAGCTTAAAACCACGGATGTATTCGTTAGCAGTTACCATTCTACACAATGTTTCCAAATATATAGCAAAGAGGAGAGGACAGAGTGGACATCCCTGCCGCACAGATGCTCTTACATCAATTCTTTCAGATAACACTTTGTTAATCATAAGGCGCGTAGAACAACATGCATAAGCCATTTTAACTCCTTTCAATACAACGGCACCAACACCAATATGTTCCAACAAACAGTACAATATTTCATGAGACACACGATCAAATGCTTTTTCAAAATCAACTTGAACCATGGCCACTCTCCTGTTTAGAGCATCGCAGCACTCGAACACACTACGCGCTACATGAATATTATTAAATATGCTTCTGGTCTTTATTCCACATGTTTGATGAGGACAAAGGCGCGTCTATTGATTGCAGTGTTGTCTCAGAAATATCCCTTAGAGAAGTGTATTGTGGCGTATAATAATAGTTATGAGCATGTAAATTACAGAATTAGAGAACACGCAGTTAAGCGAGTGGCAAATTACTTTTCCGCTGTACTTCCTCTTCGCTTGGCGTGCACGTAGCGCCATCATGCGTGTGGCGCACGGAATAAGATAGACAGGGCATGGCCTCCAGATCTTCATCGCACCGGCTCGGATCGGCAACGATGTTGCCGATGAATTACGACTGCAACAAGAGGCCCGCGCGTTTCGGCAAGGTGGCTGGCAGCGCTTCTACGTCCCAGAATCACGTTTCAGAACAAGTAATTGCCTTCACCCTGGCTTGCCCCCTCACTGCGACACCTGTGGCGAGCCAAAATCCTCACTTTTCCACTACCTGTGGGAATGTCCTTCCCCCCAGGCAGTGCCCCCCATCCCCAATCCCATCTTTTCTTCTTGGGAGGCTGCTTTGCGGACAGCTCAACCCGCCGGTCAGAAATGGCTGGTCGATCGGGCTCTATGTGAAGCAAAAGCCTGTGGACTCCTGGACTAGTAGGGGACCACCTTGGAAGACTTTTTCTTTTTTTTTTATTAAATAAAGTTGTTTCCATCCATCCATCCTACGAAACAGTCATGCTTTGGACAAGTTGACGAGTGTTGTATCATGTGAACTACGTCTTTGTGTCACTCAAGAGCGCGACAAGCAAATGAGTAGACGGTGCGAACGGGGCGCGATAACGCTATCGCGTTCCATTCTTAAAGGCGAAGCTTAAGCGTCCTCCAAATTGTTTGTTTAAGGGGAAAGCCTTTAATGGCTCATACTCCTTGAGCAGAGGAGTCGAGCGCGTTTACCAGTGCCTCATCGCGGCGGGTCGTAGCCGTGAAAGGCGAAGCAGCTAGAGCTCTTTATGTGTGTGGCTTTTGTTGTCACGTTCGGGAGCAAATCGCTAAGGAGACTGGCCGCGTTACCTCTGTAGTTACGATGCTCGGCTACTGAAACGGAATGCCCGGGCTCGAATCCGACCGCACTGGCCGCATCTTGACGGAGGCAAAACTCTAAAACCTGTTGGTGCGCTGGTTGACCGTTGCGGTGGCTCAGGTTGTCAAGACTCTCGGCTGCTTATGAGAAACCAGGCTTTGAAACAATTCCGCTGCATTGGTTCAAACGTGACTGTGGCGGACAAGGTTGAAAATGGCGTGAAATGGTCGAGGCAGCATCTAGCGATTGATGCAACAAGTCATGTATCGATCTCGTATAGTAGAAATTATAGTTTAAGCTACCTCTTTTATTCAGTAAAAGGCGGCTCTGGTGAACACTCTCAAGGTTCGTGTACAGACAACATAAATACCCAAGCAAGTAGCAGGGGGGACAGCGGCCGATGTAGCTCAGTTGGAAGAGCACCGGACGCGATATTCGGAGGTCGTGGGTTCGGTCCCCACCATCGGCATGTTGTTTTTTCTTCTACTTTGTGTTTAATTATCTTTCCCCTAAACAGATTACATTACTAATTTCCGTGATTATCTAAGCAAACATTTAAAAAAAAAAAGACATAAAAGTACCATCCCCAACGCTTTCCTTGGCCTCGCCAACTGTTGGCTTCTTTCCTTCAGAAGCTGGACATGTTAGGCGAAAGTCGCTCCGAAGCTTAATCCGAGGTTTTCGCTCATGTGACGTGCCGTGGGGTGTGCGGGATACGGTCGTACTGACACGTGAGATCAGAGTCCGCGAGCTCCATCACAGTATTGTAGAACCTCAATGCCAGGAGTGTATGTGCGCAGTCAATGAAGGCTTTGGTTAGAGGGGCACAGAATCTCTCGCTACAGCAAGAGCATAATTTTCGAGTGGAAATACTTTGTTAAAGGTGCTATCGCCTCTATATTCTTAAGATTATTCGATTCCGAACGCTCACTACTACACAACATGAAAAAGAAGTAAACAATCAGACAAGGGGACATAATATGCAGCCTAAGTAACCTTATGATAATGCCAACTATATGCATCCGTTTCAAGTAACTTCAGAAGTGCAATTTAGGTTTTAAAGCATTGGCTCAATTTATGTGAGACAGCTCTGCAGCCATTCAGGCTACGTGCCGGTGCAGGCTAAGAGAAGCCATTAGAGATATCGAAAATAACTCCACACTGCCTTCAGTACAACAGAAGTGAATCTTGCTGCATCAAACGAGCAAAAACGAGAGAGTAAATGGGTTTCTTGTTTTAAACACATTTGCAGTTTGGAATTTTGAGATTGTTTGCAGCGAATATTACACGGTGCAGGAATTTTTGGTAAAAGAACATTCTTTGATTCTGCTCCTGTTGTCGATAACCACGTGAAAAAAATAACGCTTGTACAATCATTAAATACACAACGACATGGCTGATAGTCGGGAGTCTAATAGGCACAATAATAAAGGACCGCATTATGTTCTCTTGAAAACAAATAGTAATTGTGGGGACGACCAATATTGGTTCCTTTAAAATAGAAGCTAATTATTATCTATAGATGAATCAGCGCCGTGAATTGCAAGCCGGAGATTAATATGTTCAAAGAAAGAGTGCAATAAGTATACTGCAAGAGACGACCCGGACCATACAATTCATTAGAACTTACTTTCGGAAATGCACGCAGTATTTATATTTTTTCTCTTAGCTGCTGAGACGTGTGGGGCCCTAACTATAAAGGGATAGACGACTGCAGTTTCTCAATCTCTTCCATTTTTTTTTTCTGCCGAAAAAAGGCACAACTGATAAACCTCATTAAACTTCACTGACGTTCGCCCCGCAGGCAAGAATCGCGAATCCATCTTCAGCGAAAATGAAAAGTGATATATCATAAAAGTTTGGCTCGGGGCCTGACACGGCAATTTGTCTCGATTTAGCGAGACTAAGTTCAGCGACGACATAGATTTTTTTTTTGCACCTGGTATAAATCTGCACATTATTAATCGCTCTACGCTAACAAAGCCTTGACCTGTCCTGTTTCTTGACCTAGGTCGAGAATTGTAAAGCTGGGGGTTTCTTTCGGCCGAAAGGAAGTTTTCATTTTTTCAGCCTTTGTAACGACTAGAGATCAAGTAATAAGGCCTATTTATAAAAGACGGCATACGCATTTTATAACTCGTAAAATTTTAAAAACAAGCGCGCAAAGATAAGGTTGCTTTCCCTTCACTTTGCTATATATACCCTTGAAAATATGCAAAGCTACACAAAATTGACGCGCGAGGTTTTGCTAGAGGCTGGTAATAAATGTTTGGGCAGTATTCAGGCTTAAAGATGAAAAAAAATGAAGCATCTAAAGGAAGCTGGAAGCACACATTGCTGTCAGCGTACGTTGATGCCGTGAACTAAAGGAGTTTTAATTGCAACAGATAAGAAATGCTTCCCGTATCGCGCTAAAAAGTGATCGCTACTCGGTGCCTGTGCTGATTTGTAAACTAACATTTGCGTCGTTCCTCCAGATTGTATTGCGACAGGCGGTCGCCTTGCATCGAGAAAATTCGGCTGAGCAATTAGCTAGAAGTTCAAGCAGACACTAGAAACGGTATCTTGCCCCTAGATGAGAGAGCACTTCTAATATCATAGCCGGAGAGAAATAAACCAAACTTTTACATAACGCGTTACAAGAAGTGATTATTTGTAATCAATTACATTTTTATGTAATATTTTAAATCGATTACTGTTTAAAACTGTAGCGTTTTGGATAATTTGATTACTCACTATATAATTTATTACTGGTAATCAATTACTTTGTAAATTTAAAGCAAGTACAAGTAAGTGACCCCAGCAAAATAGCACAACTGCTTTTGAGCCAGGTCACTCTTCTACAAGCTAGAGGGGTGCAATGATACGGGGATCATACTACAAAAAAGCTTTCCTTTCCCTTGTATAATGGGAAGGCACTGAGGCGAAGCGCGAGTCACTGCCATTCCAGCAGCTCGCGCTCGTGCTTAGTCTTTCCCCTGCCAATTATTATGGTAGGGGATTGCTTACATTACGCCGCTCCGCCCAAAGTCACCGTCCGCTACATCTACTTCCGAAATAGTGCACGTAGCCCGCCTCAAACCATATTATTCCCCCTCTACACCGCACGCCTAACACGCACCGGGACGGTGCCTTTTGCAGAGGGAGATGTTACCTGGGAACGTGTGGACGACGAAGTGGTATGACCGCAGACGACGACCACCGAGGAGCGCGTGAAAGATGAAAAGCTGTTTTAGAAGACGACGCAGACAGTGTGAATGCTCAACGGCTCTCGAAGCCTATGCGCCGAGTTCTGCCCCTCGCAGCGCAAGTCTTACCTAATACATCACCGTAACAATAACACATCTCGCGGATTGTCGCTCACATATCCAACGCCTCCTAATAGGAGGCGTTGACAGATCTCGGACACAACTCTCGCGAATAGAATTTTGTTCCATTAGGCCAGAAAGGCTTTCGCTTAAAACATCATCCGTGTGTGCGAAACGCTATTAGGCAACAATTAATGGCAAAGCCCCCCCGCCCCACCCCCCCCCCCCCCCCCCCCCCCCTTCGGCGTTATATCAAACGCAAACATCGCCTTCCGCTGAACGCTCACTGGGACGCATCAAGTGTTAAGCATCAAGCTTCTGCTGGGGTCATCGCTCGGTAGGCCAGAAGAGGATATAAATAAAAGTAAAGATTAAAACCGAGAAAACTAGCGTGCATGAAAAGCTGTCACTTCTGACCCTTAATGGTGGAGCTTAACTGTTCCCCTAATTATTTAATTACCAGTTATTTAAAACGCGCTTCTATTATTCACCAAATATTACGAGCACACACTAGTAAGCAACCACGTTATCCACCTAGCAGTCCGTAAGCGACCACCCGACATGATAGAAAGTCAATTCTAAAGAGGCCGTAAGAAGATGCCAGTGTGGCCTAAGAGTAGCGTACTTGAATCGTCA
This sequence comes from Amblyomma maculatum, assembly GCA_023969395.1. NCBI lineage: Eukaryota > Metazoa > Arthropoda > Arachnida > Ixodida > Ixodidae > Amblyomma > Amblyomma maculatum. Next base: position 1,110,897 of record JAJIZL010000159.1, read on the forward strand.
TCCAAGAGTCTTGGAAAGTAGATTTCACTCCCATCATCCCACCTCACATGTGAAACTCGAATTGGCACCTCCTCCCAACTTCCTGACACCTTGTGGTCTGTTCCGTCGCATGATCCATTGACGAATCAATGATCGGCCTGGTAACCTACCAGCTACAATCTGCAAGAGCAGTGCCGGGGTTTCTCGCTTGCAACGTCAATGACGACAACATTGAAGCGCTGACAACGCCGGCAACGGTGGAATTATGCAAAAAAAAAAAGGGATTTTAACGATGCCGCATTTAAATTTTTCCGGACATGTAGTAGCAGAGAGCTCTGGTCATCCAATGCCACCCAGGTACTCGAGGTAGCAGAGCAAGGGTGATGGATGGAAAAGGGGTTTCTGAAGAGTTTTGCTCAATTCAACCCAGTTGTTTCCATGTTGGAATAGGAAGAAGAAAGGAGAAGGAAGGAATAGGTAGAAGGCATGAGAGGTCAAACCGGAAGCGGAAAAGGTACATACAGGAGATGGGGTGAGGATGGTTTTCGTGAGTAGAATTGTGGAGAATGTGTGCAGGTTACGCTGGTTTTAGTGTAAGGATTGGAGAGTTTCCGAACGGAGTATCTAACTTTGGACGCTTGTCGATACTTGAAAACGCTTGTTGATACTCGAAATGCTTGAAGGCGATGGCGTCATTGCTTCGCGGCTATATCCGTAACCGAGAAAACAAAAACGAGTGAAATCAGAAAACCAGATTTAGAAACTAGCTTAGAACAAGATTTAGAGGCTAGTTTCCAAGGAGAAGAAAGAAAGCGGTGGGGAGCTGAAGTAGCCCACGGATGCGACCGCGCGGGAACGATGGTTTGTCTTACACAGGCGACGAAACTGGGGGGTCGAAAGACCGCAGATTATGCAAGGTGTACATGATGACTAGTACGGCCGCATGTCTGGTCGTTTGCGGACATGTCGCCGCCCAATTTTAGAGCCCACCGCGAAAAACAAAAAGCGTCCGCTATGTGGGCCGTGGTGCTAAAATATTGAGGGCGCATATTGCAAACCCCGCTTTCAGTAACAACGCGTATGTTCTTTCTGTTGCTTTATTCATTTACTTATTTTTGCGCTTTGTTACTTCTATTTCTTTTTGATGGCTATATATATATATATTCATTACGCGGCGTATCACATGCTTGCGCAGGCCTCTGTTGTTGCGTTTTTGTCTGCAGCTACGCCCGAGACTATAGGGTCCCAGCTCGTTTCCTTGTTGCAACTGAGTGTCTTGCACCCTAGTGGCGCATTCACGGGATGCGTTGTCTTCTATATTTTAAGCTATGCTCACTTTTTTATCCGGCGGCTCTCGTTGCGTTACATTTTATGACTTAGTTTGTGATGCACCCAAACTATAGGTAGGGCAATGCGTTTGCTTAATCTCCGACTTTTGAATGGCTGACAGAGATGCGACCCGCTTAAACTAGTAAGTATGCTGGGACGTGATAGGGCATGCGGGCTCCCAAAAATACTTTATTAAGCTAGGTCTAACCGCTCGCCGCTGTGCAGGCTATGTTTCCGTCCGTGCAGTTTTGGCTTTATGCAAGAAACAACGCTGTAGCTATACAAACGGCGTTGATGTGCCGTTGCCCGGAGTCATGTGTTTTGTTTTTCAAACGTTCTATATTTAGTAATCTTAAAAATATGTCTCCAAGACATTATACAGTGCCGGGAACCGCACTGTATGCCCATGAAAGGGATCTCCACAACAGAGACCGAAGTCAGAAAAGCATTACTATCAGAGGGGAGAGGCTGAAGCAGTACAGAGCAGGTTAGATGGAGTCAGAGAATAGACACGACTCTCTAGGAAACGAGTCGGCAAGAAATGGTCTCGTCCGACGAGCCACAAATCTACAGTTTGTATAAACAACACCGGTTTATTCCGGGTAAACAGAAAGGCACTTCGGAACGATACATCTGAAGACACTGTACAGTGAAGCATACATTCCAGGCCTGCGGCAGCGCTATGCCAAGATCAAAAAAGAAGGGGGACTTTGCTTTTACACGGCGCGGTAGGACAAAAAAAACCTTCAGCGCGAATAGGGGGATGCGACACAGAAAAATCGCTCATAGCGGCAACAGAGACATTGCCTCGCGTGTGGCAACTGCTCACGTCAATAGCCGAACCATTTTCCGGAGGCACCGCTTTCGTCTTCATCCTGGTAGGGCTCCGCTGCCATCCGTGTTCCCCCAGGATGCATCGTGCCGCTTGCTGACAACATGACCGCGTCCAAGCCGCGCTGTCACGGAATCCCCCCGGCTTGATGTTGTTGTTGTTGTTGTCGAAAACTTTTATTGTCCAACAGAGAAGGACCACACCGCCTGGGCCGCTCTGTCTCACCCCCCTGTAAGGGGGAGGGGACTTAGAGGCCCAGCCGCACGGGATGGTCGCATTAGGTGCTGGCCGGTTTGGTTTCGCCGGCGGCCTCTGCTGCCAGTTGGACGGCGGTGAGTTGGAGCTCAGGGTCCGGGCTTCGCAATAAGGTTTCCCAGGCTTTCCTACTGCTAATGTTTTACGCCCTGCCTGGGGAGTAAGCGCACTCCCAAATTATATGGTCGAGGGTTCCTCTCGCCCCACACTTTTTACATTTATCGTCCTCGCAGTCCGATCGGATATGTTTATTTAGTACTGGGTTTGGGTATACTCCAGTCTGCAGGCGTCTCCACGCCATTGCCTGACCTCTATTTAACGCCGTGTTTGGTGGGGGGAAACGCCTCCGGCATTGCCTGTAGTGTTCTGTAATGTCTTGATACGAAATTAATCGCCCTTCTCCATTATGTTCTACCTGAGCCGAGCCATCCTGTACAGCTCGGAGGTAGAGATCTCGAGCTGCACTGTGGGCCGCCTCGTTACCGCTGACAGATTCGTGCGCCGGGGTCCAGATGATGTTGATCGTCCTATCAATCACTCCTTGTGTTAAAATTTTGGTGGTGAGGGGGTTTACCCTCCCCCTACTGAAATTTTGGATTGCAGTTTTACTGTCGCTAATAATATATCTAGCTTTGGTGCCAACGCAAGCGATCGCTATCGCAGCTTCCTGCGCTATCTCGGTTTCTTTCCCTAGTATGGTAGCCACCGTGATGAGGGTGCCTCCCCCATCTACCGCCGCTATGGTCATGTATCGACTGTGTCTGTTTCCTGCCGCATCTACGTAGGCAACTTCATTTGGGGGTTTGCTCCGATATATTGTTTCTATCGCTTCCGCCCTTTTCTGTCGCCTTTCCCTATTAAACTCAGGGTGCATGTTTTTGGGTAGGGGAGGGATTCTTAGGTGCGCCCTGATTTTCCTGTCAATGTCAACCCTTTCCTTTTGCCCCCTGTCTGTGGCTATTCTAAGGTTACTTAGCGTAGCTCTTCCCACTCGCGTCGTGCTGAGTCTTTCAAGTTGCGAGGTTTTAACCGCTTCCGTGATTTCTGAAATCGTATTGTGCAGTCCTAGGGCCAGTAGCTGCTCCGTCGATGTACATGTTGGGAGGCCTAGGGCCTTTTTAACGCATTTTCTGATGAGCGCGTCTATCTTTCTCCTCTCATCTGCCTTTAGGTTCAGATATGGCGTGGCGTAGCCCACTCTGCTAATGATGAAGGCTTGTACTAATCTCAGGAGGTTTTTTTCCTTGAGGCCGCCTCCGTTACGTGAGACCCTCCTGATGAGGTTTAATGTCTGGGTCGCGTGGTTCTCTAACTTTTTAATGGTGATCGTGTTCCTTCCGTGTGTTTGTAAGTGGAGTCCCAATATTCGTATTGTCTCTACTTTTGGTATCTCCCTTCCTTCCACGTACACCTGTGGGTCAGAGGGAGGTTTGTTCCTGAGTGCCTTGTCATTATACACGAAGATTTCTGATTTTTCAGGCGAACATTTAAGTCCTCTGTCCGCCGCGTACTTAGAGATGACATCTGCTGCCGCCTGCAGCGTTTCATTGATCTCTGCGTCGTTCCCTCTGTTGATCCAGAGATTGATGTCGTCCGCGTACAGGCTGTAATTTAAGTTGTAATTCCCAATTTTCCGCAATTCCTTCGGCTTGACTTTCCGCTGTCATTATTAAGGCTCACTCTCAAGCCGAGCACATTTTATGCCCCGCAATAAAAGCTGCACATGCGCAGTTGCGCTACCTCCGCGCCCACTATGACGAAGTGGAAGGAGCGCGCGTAGTTCAAAAAGCCATGAGGGGCGCGGAGGCCCCGCAGAACTCATTATCATGTAACAAGTGATTGTTGTTATAGCCAACAACAAGGGCGACCTGGGCAAATTCAGATGGCGTGGATTACATGACTGTATACCCCTATCTAAGAAAGCTGTAGGGTAAAGACGACGAACACAGGGAAGAAACACACGTGTCTTGGTAGAATTGCGATCCTCGAGGTCTTCGAGCCTGGTTGCCATGGTCACCGCCTCCGATGACGTCATGGCGTATCCTAGCACAAACGTGATGCTAAATGTCACGAGGTTATGAGAACGGCAGGCGATATGATTGGCGCCGTATCGCCAATCTCACACTTGAATGAGCACTGCAACGAGTGCGCGCCTTGGAACGCTACGTGACGGGAGTGCGGGTATCGTCCAAATGCCCACTTGCCGTAGAAAGTGTGACAAATGCTGCGCCGTTCCTGTAAATCAATTTTAATTTACATAGCCCTGCAACGAACCACGCTAAGAAACGGAAATTTCTACTGTTCGGCACGAGCCCCGGACATGCTACCAAGGCTCTACAGTGGTCGCTGATATACCATGTGCGCCAGCAACACTCAGGCTATCGAAATTTCACCGTTCATATTCTGCAATGCTTTCGAAATGTTTCATAACGATCGTAGCACAAGAGAATTGGCAGAGGCATTTCATGTTCGATAAAAGAAAACTGACTCCTCAGCCAGCCTTCAACAGCGTTGCCTTTTAACGAAATATTCTTGTTAAGCAGGGTTAACGCTGAAAATGGTACGTAAGCAGGCGATGCAGTTTTATTACGTCAAAAGTGCATTTTAGACTAAACGCATGCGCGTATGATTGATACTGTGCATTAAAAGCAACAATGTTGCTTCCAAGAAAGGCATGTTCAAGCTCAGTGGACTGTGTGTCATTTTTCTGCCTTTGTCTTTGTCATTGCGCTGTTTTAAGTGGAGATGCACAACTAATTTGCCCAGACTGCATGGTATACTCAGGGTCATTTATTGTAAATCATTTTTTAAAATACTCTCTAGAAAAGGAAAATGAAATATAGTTCCTATAATACATTAAAATACAATTCTGCAATATCGAACATAACGCACGTACAACTGTTCACTCCTAGTGAGCTCTTCAGTGTATAGACGTCCATAGCCGGTGAGTGCATCAAGAAGCAATCTTCGCCCATGAAAAAACCTTAGCGTCTACGTCGTCGCCTCCGTCTAAAGGCTCGCGGCGAATAGCCGAACAACCTCGTCACGCAGACGGGCTGAGGTGCTGAGTCGTGCAGTTTTTGAACTTCTGAACGCAACATGCTTTTCTGAGCCATGCGTGGGCGTCAGCTGCCAAGTTCGCTCAGAAGCCCACATTTTCCCGTATCCCTCCCCGCACATTAGCTCGCGTACGTTCACCCTGCCTTCTCCGCCACGGCCTCCAAAAAAGCCACTTCGGGCTTAGAGGCCGTGCCAGGCTCGAAGCCGAGCAGCTTGTATGAGTTATTACGGCTAAGCGCTCAGTACCGCTTCATTTACGTATGCCGCCATTAACTAGCGACAAGGAAAGAATAAAAAAAAAAAAAACGAATGACAATAACGACCACGCAGAACGCTTTTCTTTCACTACTGTTTTTCACTTTCTGTGCTAGCGGTAAAGGAATAAAGTAGACCCGATAATATGGAAGTTCCGGTGCGAGGCTAATAAGTGGCTCCCCGAACAAAGTATATACTTTGCGCAAAAAGATAAACGGGTGGGGTCGACGCGGAGGACCTCATTCCGCTACGCTTACACTTGTGATTAGCATGCTTTCGGGAGTACTGGCAAATGTGCAGAATATGCGCTCTTAACCTCTCAGGGAACTTACGCAGATGGTTATAACGTTAAAGGCACTCGGTGTCGGCGGCAGCAACGGCGCTTGCGTGACTGTGGCTCCGTGATTTCACCGAGGGCGCTCGAATTAGTAATCACCGTGATAAGTTAACGGTCACAAAATGGCACCTTCCCGACAAGACCAAGTTTCATGACAAATTTTTCGTTTACGAGTTAGAAATATACACAAGTTCAAGTGGCAACCGAATGGGATGCCAACCTGTTGGATGTTAATGTAGGCGACTGGTTGCAATTCGCAGGCTTCCAGCTGATGAGCAACGAGAGACCGCTGTCCCCAAATGGCCAGCATGGGCAGCTTGTCGGCTGCCAAATGAAGTGCGAGATTTTGTCTGGCTTATGCGCTGGGGCCTCCTCCCCACGCGACAGCGCCTTGTAAGATCGGGTATCGTCCCCAATGACCAGTGTGCCAACTACGGAGCTCCCGAGAACCTCTCGCATGTTTTGTTTGATTGTGTAGACGCGAGAACAATGTGGCGGCTCGCATATACCCCTATATGCATATACGGCCTTTGTGGCGCCAATATGCATATGAGGCGACCCGCGCAATGTACCCAGCCTTGTAGAGACTGCGTCTCATCATCTGGAAGTATCCGTCTGGCCAGTTAGAAACGGATGGCGAGGAGTGGTTTCTGTGGCACTGGCACACGCGTTTCTATGTTATACGGGGGAGCAGACTTGAGATGCCCGTCAGGTTTTATTAGACCCCACTCCCCTTCTATTCTCTTCCCCTCTTCCCCTCTCAGGGGAATTATGTATTCGAGCTTATTTTGTATAAGTACCTTATAGTGTTTCGTATAGTGCTATTAGTCTATGAGTAATGTGCGCTTTTGTATGTATGTATGTATGTATGTATGTATGTATGTATGTATGTATGT
>JAJIZL010000159.1:1134902-1157013 GCA_023969395.1 Amblyomma maculatum
ATATATATATATATATATAGACATGGTTTCCTTGTTACTAATGGGCCAGAGTTAAATTTAAACAGGATGTCACACAACTTTCCCGATTATCTATTTTATTCCAACAGTTTCGGACGGTGGACCGTCCTTCTTTAAGGTAGAATTGAAGAAGGACGGTCCCCGTCCGAAACTGTTGGAATTGTTTTTTCTGTTTTTTTCTTCATGTTGTAGGCTTCTATTACCTCACGTTTAAGTGGGCGATGTGGTTCTGCAAAATATCAAAATAGTGCAAGGAAGGGTAACAATATTCGCAGTTACGAACTCGGTCAACAATATTAGTAAATTTGTTAGCGTCCAAGTTATCTGCATGCTCTTTCAAACGTGTAATAATGCTTCGCCCCGTCTGCCGATGTACACTTGCTCACATGACATTGATTTTGTAAAGTATGCCAACCTTAAGTGCATGCACATACTTAGTTTCATGCTTATCCCCACAAGTTACTTCAGGTTCTTTTAAGTGCTCAGTCATTCTTTCCAAAATAGCATAAGCACTTTTAGGTTTCTTAGCTGTAGAAAAAACAACCCCTATGCCATATAATTTTCCCACGGTTTCAAGATTTTGTGACAGGTGGTGCACATAGGAGATAACGGCAAACGTATTTCTTCCATTATCTCATTCCTGACTAGGCATCAAAGTTGAAGTTTTGAAGCTTTCGGCTTATGTTGTTACAGCGCAATTATAGAACAACATGATCCGGGTATCCAAATACTTTGAGTCTTCTAATTTGATCATTGAAGCTGCTGGTTACAATATATTTAAAAATTTTGATAACGCAGACATCATAAACCAGACCGCAACTCCTATCTTGACGGTATTTAGTGATGCGATTTAAAACTTAGCAATGGTTTTTCTACCCTTGCTCCCAGCAGATATATTCCATCTCAATTTTCAAATGCAGATCTAAAAACTGTAGCTTGCTATCAACCATGACCTCAGTGGTGAACTGTAAACCTAGAGCATCTCAAGGAAGAAAAAGAAGAGAAGAAGAACGCTCGGTCACCCGCAGCTAATGCTTTCGCTCAATATTTGGTTCAGCAGCGTTGAAACCTTGTAATTTTGTTTTCATGCTGCTGCCACTTCTGACATCATGTTGTGTGCTGTCGGGCCGGGAGGTGACCCCCCAGCTACAAAGGCCGGGAGAGAGAGCCAAGCAAATTCCTGACATGTTTTTTTGAATGCCAGGATCAGCAAAGGACACAAAATACCCCTTAACATATCCACGTCACCACTTAATATAGCCTTCAGGTAACATTGGTTGCTCCTTTGTCTTGGATTCAGTTTATCTGGTGTTTCGTTTTCTTTATTTTCCTGGCGAATAAGCTTAGAAAAGAAAATCTCCACTTCCATTTCATTTGCCATTTTAGAAAGACTGTATCTGAAAAGAAACTCTCCTTTCCGGGGATACATTGTATTTACGAGTCTTTTCCGCGATGGAAGCGCTCAGAGATTGACGGATCGATTCTCCAAGCGAGTATAGAGGCAGCGACCTTTTCTTTTCTCCAAGAAGAGAGGGGCAAAATAAGATATTTTCACCGGCTGCTAGCTGATACATTATTACTCTTACATGGAAAAAAAAAAAGTCGTTGGGATTCTGGCCGTAGTTCAATTTCGCAACTCTATTAGCTCTTCTTGGTATCATTTGTAGCTGTAGACGGCAGCTTCATTCTACAGTATCAGCGTTTAACGCACCGGGAGTTCGCAACACAACTGATCTAGAACCTTCTTGTCAATCAGCGATAATCAAACCGCGATTTTTCTTTTAAGGACTTAAACATTAGCACTTCTCCACTTAGTCCCCATTTTTTTTTAAATGACCGCTCGAATCATTGATGTGCTACCGAAACCTGTATGAGTGGTTTTTTCACTATTATCATGAAGCTCCTTGATTTACATTAGCCGCACATGTGATAAACACACAGTCGTTGAAGTTTACAAGTTGACTGGTTCCTCTTCTTTATCCAACGCGAATCTTTATATCACCCCCACACATTTCGTTCTTTTATTTTAATCCCACGCTGCCCGCTCCGCGTGCTGTCCCAGTTGCGGAGCTGGTTACGTGGGACAACGGCGACGACAATACGAAACTACAGTGTAGAGAAACGCTGGAACGGGCGCCAAAGAGCTATGCTCTAAAACAAGCAACCAAGGCGCCAAAGGTGGCGGATTCCCGCAGGCTTCGTGACGTACTTAATTATGAAAGCTCTCAAGGATCGCTATTGGGCTCTGAGAAGACAGCTGCCGTCGAAATACGACGTCAGAGGAGGGACCAGCATGTTCAAGAATGCGAAGTTGCATATTGAAAAGAGCCCTACACAGACGCCGGTGAGAAAATCGGAAGTTTCGACGGAAACGTGAGTGCTCTTAAGGGTATCGGGTCATAAATTTAAAGGTGGATCTTGTCTTCTAATGTTAAGACGAAAACATTTACTGCGTCATCGTTTTTGACAGACGGTTGTCAGCAGAAGTGTCACGCTTCCGAGAGCGAGAGTTAACAATTAATAAACTTTGTCTCCATCGGGAATCTAACCTCCACTGTTTGGATCCCCAGCCCAGCGCTTTACCAACTACACTACGCCCCGGATCGTGAAACACCATCGTCTACCATGAGGATGATAGCGGGATTCCGCGAGTGACATATAATGCGCCTTTCCTTTGCTGTTACAGAACGCCGAGGAACTTTGATGCGTTGAATGAAATGCTGGTTGTGTTCCACAAGGGGCGCGCGATGTACCACCACGACAGTCCATGACGTCACCATGCGATTCGTGCATATATGAAGCTGACACCACTGGGCGTCCGATTCAGGCGTCCGTGCGGTGCCTTTTATTTGCCGCTTCCTCAAATGCCGCACCACATAGCAAACAGAAGCAGACTCAGATATGTAGGAGAGATTATTACAGCAGATATCAGTGGTGTTTGAAATGGATTTAAAGGATCGAAAAGGCGTAGTATCTGTGACAATTCTCCGCGGACATATGCACAGCGCCGTAAAGGAAGGGAGGAAAGTGGGAGTGAAAGAAGAGAAGAAGATTGAGGTGCCGTAGGGGAGGGCGACAATCCACCGCGCTATTAGAGAGTTTTAGAATAGGGGGCCCCAAGCTTTGGGGCCCCCAAGGAGCTTGGGGCGTCGAAATGCGCATGCGCAGAACGTAAGGCGCGCTTGGGGTCTTGGGTTAACGCCTGGGGCGGCCCCTATTTTTCCAAAATAGCGTTCGCCCCAAGCCGCCGTTGGGTCGCTTGGGTTACGGCAACATGGCGGCGCTCGGCTAAGCGGCGGCCGCTCGCCTCGGCACACATTCGTCGTCACCGCTCCATGGTGTCACGCGTTCATGGAAAACGAAAGGCCAACGAAGCTTATGCTATGTCTCATGATGCCCGCACAACCAAATTTTAGCGATAAAACGCACTATATTTTCAGATTGCTTCCGGATTTACCGAGCTGTTAGGCATAGCGAGTTCGCCTCCTTTGGTTGCCATGGGGACCAGACGGCGGAAAGCGCGAAAGGTTCAAATGAGGTTTCCCGGTCTCGGCCTGGATTGACAATTGGCTGATTTCGTCTTGTCTGACGAAAACGGTTTATATAACCGGTAGTCTTAAGATAATTTTTGCACAATAATAGTACTTTTTGATGAATAATATAACGTTGTTTGCTTTTATATATTAAAATGCTTTTCCTTGGCTACCGTCGTGGCGCTGCAATCGACGAACGCAAGCCCGGCTCCGCTGCGTCGGGAAAACCCCTATTCTAAAACTCGCCGCTCGGCTAGCACGTTGCGCTGCCGCGCGCTATTTCCTTGGGGGCCCCAAGCCTTGGGTCCCCCTATTCTAAAACTCCCTATTATGACTTTCGCCTCATCGTACTTTAGTGGCCCACAGTGCCCTCTAGAATTTTTTTACCTGCTGCATATCCACTCGTATACATGCTCCTTGATTCGCACTCTAAATAAAAGTCACCTGTCTCTGACACTGAGATTACAATTGCTCGAAAACTGCAATCACTTTATTTTACCCTGGAGCACTTCTTTCTAATTTCCTGTGAAGGCGAGAAAGTTGTGTCCGACTGCTATTAAAATTCGATGAAACAGCCGCGTATCTGCCAAGGACTGAATTTTCATTCATCGCTGGTTTAACATGCTCCAAAATAACCTAGCAAGCATGGCGGTTCACTCATCATCATCATCATCATCATCATCAGCAGCAGCAGCAGCAGCAGCCTGATTATACCCACTGCAGGGCGAAGGCCTCTCCCATATTTCTCCACTTAACCCGGTTCTGTGCTAGCTGCATCCACTTGACCCCTGCGAACTTCTTAATCTCATCCGCCCACCTAACTTTCTGCCGCCTCCTGCTGCCGTGATAATATTAGGAAATGCAGAATGCGGAGATGAGAGGGGGACCGCTCAAAGGAAGGAGCTCATTAGCCACTAACATTATGCTTGAAAGTTCATCTGCCTTCACTTCATCGGTACACTTTATTGTTGCGCGTACGTGACCCTGAGTAGCAAAGCGGAGGGAGCTCAGAATAAAACTGGCTGACTTAGTATTGTTTCCCCTTGGTAATTTTGTAACTGAAATCCGGACTTAGAACCATAAAGTCAACGACGCAAGCACAAAACGATGTTCCTTCCAAATCTACTTCTTTGGTAACTCGCAAGTCGTTAACACCTGCTGCACGAGGCGTTCTAAACACCCCATGAGCGCCTTCACTAAGGAATAAATTTGCATTCTCTTGGGCGTCTCAATAAGGCTGCCAGCATCAAGGTTCAAAACATACGGGCGATGCCGCGTCTGGAGTGTGGCAACACCTGCGCGAGACGGCTGTCTCTTGGAGAAGGTGACACGCGTTCAGCCCTGGTGCACGTCGCATAGATGAAGGTTTCATTAGCCGTACTTGCTAGCTTTCTCAGAAACTGTTCAACATTGTCTCTGTACACAAGTTTCAGGCCATGCAAGAATCTTTAAACAGGGCTGGTTTCTTACTTTCTTGTTAATATTGTTTTCTACGAAGCCCCGGAACATTTATCTTATGTATTGAAGCTCTATACAGAAATTAAAAGGAAGAGGCCTTGAAAGGGCGTTTTATCTGCTGCAGGTATAGTGTAGAATGGTAACGATACCAAATGTCATTCTTTTGAAAATGAATGCAATTTGCTAGTCTAAAACTCCATATATATGCATGTGTAGAACTTAATTACTGACTCTGCGAAATCAGTCATTATTGCCTTCCTTTTTTTCAGCAATGTTATTAAATGTTAATGCATCTCAATTTTCAAGCGAACTGCGCCTCTATCTTTCCGCGTCTTCACTCACGAAGTGTTTCATCATGTTGTGCTCGAGTCTGCCATTGATTTGCCTCCATTTTTACTGCATGTTCTCTGCCTGCTAACTTGGACATCGATATATAGCTGAACATACGCCTTTAATCTTTTTTTATGCTCGTCAAAACCTTTTTTCTTGGTAACTGTCTTTCTCCTTCTCTTTCCTTCATTACTGCTTTATCAAAATTTTATTTTCTAATCTGTTCCTGCTTCATTTGCCACATAATGAACCCGATTCGTATTTGATTTGCGAAACAGCTAAGTCGAAAAACCTGCGTCAAAAACACGACAAAATATCCGGCAGTTCTGTCGTAACCATCAGGTTTTTTTGTAGTTCTGTAGTACGTTTCTGTAGTTCTGTAGTTTTTCTGTAGTGTATTTTTGTTGTCTGTAGTACGTTTCTGTAGTTCTGTAGTTTTTCTGTAGTATATTTCTGTTTGTAGTTCTGTAGCACTTTTTTGTTGTAACTAAAGAAATTTCTGATGCTACTACAGAATGTTCTGTTGTCACAACAGGTTTCCCGTCGAAACCCGCACAGAAATTCTGTCGTAACATCAGACAATTTTCTTTAGTTTTTTTTTTTACTTGGAGTTTGTAACATGCGTATTCTATCTGACCAAAGGAGTAGTGCAATGTGAATCAACAATTAATCTGAAGCCATCCGTGGCATGCAGACCAAGGGGCCACAGTATATAGCGAAAAAGCGCCACGGCGTGTGACACACTGTCGTAAGGGATACTTACCATGCAACAAGATTCCTTCATTCTTCCCTTGCAGTCAATTCTGAGTGCCGGTTCAGGGCTTTCAGCAAGTACACCACAGACGCCCCACTATATTAGTGGAACAGTCAAACGACACAGAAATGGTTGTTTCTTTTGAGCGCTGCCGTTCTGAAGCCTATGGAAAACATTGCAAAAGTGCCAGTAGAAAAGTTGCATGTTTGAACTTGCAAAAAAAGGAAAAGTATACAATGACGTCGTTTGGTTTTTCAGTTCTATTTTGAGCCCCACACACAGCTGTTGTGGTATTGCCAGATGTTTCAAAGAAGCCGGCTACTAATTTTCAGCCCTTCAAGAGGTATGAAGAGTTCTTCTCCGGCCCAAATGGCCGAGAGTTGGTAGACATGAGACAACAGAAGAATAATGTTAACTAGTAATCTGGTTAAGTAATTTTTGTTAGTGAACTTGTAAGTATAGTTACAGTAAGGCGTCTACTTGTCATTGCTAATGTGTAATTAGCTATTATTATTGTTCATTTGAAATATTGTAATTATGCTCTTTTAATTGCGAAAACGTGAATGCTGTCAGCCCTCTCGCTAAACAAATTTAGGCTATCTCACACCCAAAAGAACTGCTGTTTCTAAATTTCTGCTCTGTAAGCGCTGCCCACAGCATTGTCAATTAAAGGGCGTACGTGCCCTGTCCCATCCTCTTTTCATACTACCCGGGTCTCGGCTTCTTGCTTGTCCCGACCACACGGGACAGACAAGGTGACACGAAACTTGTGCCATTGATTGGCTACGCTGGGAAAAGTGTTTAGAGCGTTTTTTTTTTTTCTTTTATTAAGTAGTCTTCCACAATGAGTTTCTTGATGCGCAAGTCTGGTCCCAAATTCGTTTCTGTGATTTCCTACATTAAAAAGCGCACAATGCGCGTATGTCGGCGGCAGGTAAGAGCCACGTCGCAGGCCAAAAGAAATAACAGGGTCTCGGGCGGAATTTCTTGCAAACCTTTATCTGCATCCGCAGTTTAGGAACTAGAAAAGCTACAAACTAGATAGCGTTTGTCCAAACAAAAGCAGTAACATATACTCGGTGAATTGGCGACTTTTCATGCAAGTTTCGCTCCACTCAGCCTGAGGAGGTTTTCGGTGATAAACATCAGTCAATCGATTCACTTTTTATCAACCTAGCAACCAGAAACAGAACCACTCCCTCTTAGCCATTCCTAATTTAGGCGAGCTCCTAACAATACAGATATACCCCTTACCTCAGCCATTTTCCCATCTAAATTGAAACCTAACACCACATCTGGAGCGAATGTCCTACTTGGAGTATGTGGCCAAGTTCTTAATACAGAGAAAGGGTTAGTATTTTGAGATTGCTCACCGCAAGGTGTTCTTTCCTCAGTTATTACAACCACACTCAGTCTATTTTGTTCAGCTTCATAGCGAAATACTTCAATGATCGAAATCACCGAGTGTGTGCCGAGATTTCCCAAGAGGTGCGGTTCTCATCATCGCTTGTATTATCACAGGTAGGGTTTTCTTGCGTGTTCAGAAAATGAGTTTTGGAAACAACGTAAGTGCAGCATCCAACCAGTTTTCTGAAAAATACAGCTTCCGCTTTTTGAAAGAAAAGGTTGCATTCAGACTATGCGAAGAACTTAGAAGTATCGCAACAACAGCAAGAAACTTCGAAGTTTTTTGTCACGCAGCGAAGCCCGGCGCGTTCAACCCTTTATGATCCTTGTACTGTTCTTCTGTAGCAAAGTTTAGCTGTAGACTGGTATAGTGAGTTTCTGGAGGAGGACACACCATCATATTGACAAACGATGTTCTCCGAGATGATAACATCGAGCTTCCGTGCGCGGTTCGATGACTGAAGCCAATGGCCGGAGTCACGGCAGTCGTAATGTTCAACGACTTTAGACTGGGATCAATTCTGGAAACGCGCCCGGAAAGGACGAATTCTTGTTTGCCTTTTCTCTCGGAAGCACTTTGTTTTCAGAGTGCGTTTCCTCACGCGACGTATGAGTTTTCATTTTACGGCATTGGCACCGGACTTTTGAAGAACCTGGTATTCGCAATATTCCTGCTAACTGCTGTACGATACCCGGAGAATGAAATAAACTGCACTCAAAACAGCATTAGATACACGGGGATATATTTCATCCAGAGCGTGCCGCATCTGAACTTGCGCATCAACCACAGCAAATAAATAATCGAAAAATCGCATGCCCGGTCCATTTTTGGCGTTACTGCTGCAGTAATTCAGCTGCTTACATCTTTTCAGTTCATGGATCGCTTCTAAGCACTTACTGCGAGCAAATAACCGAAGTTTCACGAAGAAAATAGACCAGAATTAAGGCTATATCTAAAAAATTATAATTTAATTTCAGAATACAAACAACGAACCGCAGTATTCACGAATGTAACTCTTAAACCGCATGATTAGCACTAGAGACGCAATAACGATATGCCCTCTTTTCTCCACCTTGCGAATTATCGCTATCATTGCCTTTAAATCGCGTAAAAAGCTGACCACGGACCCAATTTGGTTTGTTTCCTTGAGGAACATTTTGTTGCGCGCGTCACTTGACTTTCTAGCCGTATCCAGTATGTCCCCTTTTGGTATCTTTAAGTATATAAAGTATGCAGAATATCTATTTTACCCTTAGGCAATACGCGAAAGCAAGATACAATCAATGATATAGCCCCTAGACTATCAAGGCAAATACACGGACGTACTGCTCTTAACTGATGTCGTATTGCTTACAGAGGCAGATATTTCACGTAACTACAGGCATGAAACTAAAATCTAAATTTGTTCGCTATCAGGTAGTGCAAAATTCACTACCTTTTATTAGTACAATAAAGTTTGAGAACAATAAGGTAGACACTGTAATATTCAGTATTAGACGGAGTTCACAAAACCCCATTTCAATTTATTCGCAACAATGCAGCTATCAAGTGCAACTTCTGCTTTTATTCCAGGTGCTTGTATTAAGAAAGTCTAAATTAAAAAAAAAAAGGAAACTTTATTGGGTTTATTTTAGTTTTGTTGCACCCAGTGGGAGGCAGATACTTCATCATTTCGATACTTAACTAAATACTTAAAAAAGTATTTCAATTTTTATTTTAGGGTGCCTGTTGTCATTTGCAGAGTTGAAGCTCTCTCTTCCGAGTAACATAAACAAAACAATTCCTTGAAGCACTTGTAGAGCGGGTCACAAGACCGGAAGATGTCAGCCCGAGAGGCAGCTTCACATAGTAATGGAGTGTTGGCTCACCTGTGTGACATGATCGCTCTACCCCGATATTTCGTTTCATATCTGCTGGCACTACTAGAGAGTCAGACGGGAGCGCCGTCATTGTCATTTCTGCTTCGACTGCGGCATCACTGATAGACGCCTCATTGGTGCCCAATGCAAGCAGTCATTTTGCTCGCAATCCGGCTTAAAGGCGCCGCGAGGCCAAGCACTATAGGCCTGCGTTTGGGGTAAACCTATCTGTGGGACATGTAACATGTTTTTATTTTACGAACGTACATTACAGTATGAAAGGCGTACGAACGTGCATGTGTGATTTCCCAGTCGAAAAAAACTACAGAAAAATTTCTGTTGTTGCGACAAAATTTATCTGCGTTTTTTTACAGAAAACCTGTTCTGACAAAAGAACTTTCTATAATAAAATCAGAGCTTTCTGTAGTTACGACAGAAAAGTGCGACAGAACTACAGACAACAGAAAGATACTACAGAAAAATTACAGAACTACAGGGAAATTTGACGTTTACGACAGAACTACAGAATATTCTGTCGTGTTTTTCACATGATTCTGTAGTTTTTTTCGACTGGGTTTGGATAAGATTGCCGGTGAGTTCCATTCCCATATCATGTGTCGCCCAATTTGCAGCCCCAGTAGCAGACAAGCGGATGGATGGACAGAAAGAAAAAAAAAACGACAAAATTGGACAATGTGCGCTGTTGGTCTAGAAGAGTAAAATAATTTTTTTTTTTTGTGAGAAAACTGGGATTTATCATTCAATTAAGTCATTTAGGGAGAAATAACGCACTTTTTATTTTTGTATTTGACAATCTTACAGTCAGGTATACATTAAATGGCTCTGCTTTTCATTTTCACAAAGTTTCTGCTCAAGTAAGTAGTCATCATTTCAGTAGTAGTTTCTGTAGAAAGACCTTCCGTTCTAGTTTAAAATACCATGATAGCTAATTATACATATTGTTACTTAGCTGTATTCGCTGTTCGTGATGAGGATGAAGAAGTGCAACAGACTCCGAGAAGACGACGACGCTGAGTGTTGTGAAATAAATCGGTGCCCTCATCAACGTTAGTTGTGCGGACAGCTTTGGGACTGTAAATATTTCACGTAACATCTCTTGGTGGAGGTGAATCTATTCGATCCGAGTGTGGCATACGAATACCTCCAGCCTTTCCGCCTCGTCCAGGCTTAAAGCTGGAGTGCATCTAATGCTCTAAGTTCTATGCCGTCTTGTTTCCATGAGATTTGATCCCGGAAGCCTAATTTAACCTAACCTAACCGAATATGGCCTCATGGTAAAATAGCCGCTACTGCCTCGTGAGAGAATGGGCATTATCCGCGCTGCCTGCCGGATATCCACCGGTTTTCTTAAATTGCAACATATCCCCGTCCGACCATGTGCTCGGCTTTTCAGGGTGCTTGGTTGGGGAGAGGAGCCTACACCTTTAAATTCCATCGCTATGGTCATTGAACAGGTACACAAAAAAAGGCCGAATATTTGAGCTTCTACGACATGTGAAGGGTTTAACATTGCCTGGTGGCGGAAATATTCACTGGCCTGGCGTTAGCACAATACTTTGGTTCAAGGCCCTTTTCCCAATAACTGCACATGAGAAGATTTGAGTATCAGGGTGGGGGAATTCTCAGGTGGTACATGGCGGCATCAGGGACCGAACTTTTTCCCTCCCGAATGCGAGACAGATATTTCATGCGAGGCTACCGTTTCGCTCAAAAAGAAAATACAAGTCGAATTGCATTACTGATCATGCGTTCCGTGCGGTTCACCAGGGAGAAATGCGAGGTATACGGACCCGCATTTTATGTTGGAATGTATACGGACAGCGGATGACGCTCACATCTCTATCGAAGCCCCGATGAAATTTCGAAAAATGATATCGTTACCAGTAACCACAAAAAATCATGCGTATTACCGCACATCCTTCAGTAATAGCTGGACCTCAAAATTCCGCATGCGCCGATTATAAAAAAAGTGACAGCAGCTAAGGCACCGTTAACACGGCCAACGTGAATGACGACAAGGGCAAATTATTTAACATTACCTACTCCCCGATTCGTCCTAACAATCTCTTTCGGCAGCAGCTGAGCGATGACTGTAAACTGTTAATACATGCAACAGTGACATAATGTGGTTTACTCCATAAGTTACCCTTCCCAGGTACCGCTGTCTAAATTATCAGAGTTAGCGCTCTGCTATGTGGCGAGCAAGGGTTCCGGAGGGGGCTTGATCGAAGTCGGTATCAGTGTTGAGCATTCCTGGGCATTGCATTCTTGCGTTGCGAATCACATGGTCTCCTACACTTCGCATCAGCCACAGCATTAAATACGGTGACGAGATAAGTTCCAATAAAATAGGCAGTGGTAGCCGCATGGAAAACAATTCACGCTCTCGGCGAACACACTCTCGGCGATAAATTTTCACCAGCCAAAGATAGGCACCCTATTTAAACCTTAAACCGAAAACGAAACTTCTTGGTCCAAGAAAATTGCTCGAACGCACTTTTGTTATAAAATAACAGCTTTCACCGTGTCCCACAAAGTCGGTGCTTTTATTGTTATTATTTTTTTTTTCTGAATTCGGCGCCCTCTGAGCAGCTGGCCCGGCCCCGCCATCCTCAACGCAACAACCGGAGCGTACGCTGGCGCACTCTGTTGGATGGCGCGAATGCTTCGCGACACTCACGCTTTCACAGCAAGCCGAGCGACCAGAGTCAACGTGGCAATGTTTTGCGGGGCGCAACCTCGAGTGGACTGTTTCCTGCACGCACAAGCGCTCACAGAAAGGACAGAAGTTGCAAGCGCGGTTAGCCCTCTTACTCCCCACTGGACAGAAAGCGCGTTTGGGTTTCCGGCCGCGCATCAAGGTTGCTTTTGGCCCACTCTATATGCACGGGTCCGCCGGGTTCCTTGCCTCTAGGACCCGAGGGTGAAGCGCAGAGCCCGATGTTTGAAAACAGGCTGTGTACCGCACAAACGAATTCGACCGAGCGAAATCTGAGTGCGGTGTTTCTCCATTATAAAGTCAAAGCAGTCTGGTCGCACCGTCCGTTTGTTCATCTCGCTGCCTCAGATCAGTTCAGGTGAACTGATTTGGATGAGTTCAACTTTAAGCTTTCTTTTTCTTATTTTAATTGGTGCGCCAGATGTATGTACCTTGGTCGGAGGAGTCCCTTTGTGCAGTGCAGCTAAGCTTGCCGCTTGGGCTCTGTGACGCGCATAACTGTTCAGGCATGTGGATTATAGTACTGGAGGTGTTGGCTTCTTCATACCACAAAATGCGATTAAAAAGGGGGTGGAATTTATTCACTACTATGTTTCCACAGTATCGAAGCATTTGGTGAGCGAGGAAATCTCTAGAATGAGAAATTTGGTGTCATTATATGCTTGCGCAGTCTCTTCAACATTCTTTTTGGTTCTGTATACGGCGCGAACACGAGCTAAAACGCGTGCCGGACCAGGCGCTACATGTATTTTCATTTCACTCGCCGAGAGCGCGTTAGTGATTAGGAGCTAACAACGAAATCACCAGACACTTTGCCACTAAAACACACCTGACATGCGACACAAGCAGTGCAGCAGTGCAGCAGTGATTGGCGGGTAAGAGGCTCGCAAAGGCGACGTGCGGAGGCTATAGTACTGACGCCACTTTTGTGCGCAGATCGAGCTGTCCTCCGTAAAACGGTCTATAACAGAAGCGAGTTGAATCGCATTTATAACCATCATACCTAATTGACTAGAATGCAGAGTTACTCGCTTGTAGGTGGAGACTTTAATGTTGACCATGTACAAATAATGAAACTAATGTTCACTGCAACATAGGCGCGCGTCCCACCCGTGTAGTGGTTCGAAAGTTGGACCTACGATATCGAAATAAGTAAACCTTGCCATGTGACCTCACCATACACACTGGCACAGCTAAATCCTTCCAAAAGTCTGAACTGAAGGTCGCTTAACTAGTGGAATAAGTAACTTGTGGCAATTTTGCTCAGGAAATAGCGCAGTGTACGCATGTACGTATGGGAGGCAAAAATATATAAGTTACTAGTTACAACCTAATTGAAACAGAAAAGTTAATACAAGAACAGACAAGTAAATAAAAAAAAACATTGAACAGTAAACCATAAATAGTAGATCACCACAACGGTCGCATCTTCATAATAGAGGAGACAACAAAGTACAGAATGGATATAATAGAGTCTTGTCCTCGCGGGGACTATATTCTCTCAAATATTATTGGAAGTCCGAATTAGCTTTTCAAATTCGCTCTAAAGAACAGTGTCTGCGTTTTTTATTTATCACTCCATATCAATTTAAAGAAACTCGAAGTCCTCAATTCTTACTCCCAGCTAGTTCTAACTAGGAACTCACAATAGGTGTCACTGCAATATTTCGCCGGCAACGAGAGGAAAAATATTAAGGAAAGAGAGGAGCAGCTCTGTATCGCAAATCTACGCCTACTGCTTGCTTTACAGAATAAACGCGTCTCCAACTGAGTAGCGACAAACTTAGCCCAGCACCCTTTGTGTTTACATTATATTCTGCCAGTGTACTTCCTCTTGTTTTTTTTTGGCCCACTTCATACTCTACGCGGACTTCACAAGAGTAGTATGCCGTTTTTTTGTTTTGTTTTCGTGCATGCAAACAAAATATCCTAAGATGACCGCACCATTCAATCTCCCTTAAGTGGGGAAACTGAACAACAGTTGAAACATTTTTAGCTATTTATCTGAAGACTTGTGCTTAGCGCTTACGGTGCGGGTAAACGCAAAAATAACACCCTTGTCATGCAGATAAAGCTTATGAGACTTTACCATGGTAGAAATCGTCCTCCAAGAAAGTGATCAAATAGCAGAGTATAATTAATAACACTGAGAAAATTCGCTTTTGCTGAAGAATTCAAAATCGCGTTATATCACTGCGTTGTATTCTTTCCGACTCAAGGTTTGATACGTAAAACACACGTACACGTATAAAGGCATTCTCAATTCCAGTGCATTAAAAGAAAAATGATATTGATCGAAACGGATCACACGGTCCAGACCGAGCGCATACTGGCATTAAGTGCAATCCTTCGTGGGTAATTTTTTTTTTTGTTATTCTGTGTCATTTAATTGAGTCAAGTACACATTACATGTTCTTTTTAACCACCGTTATAGTATTACATGAAAGTGGGGGACCATATACTTGATGGAACAAGCCGAAAAAAAGTAAAGAAATCAACGCTTTCTCTTAATCTCGCTCGCTGGCCGAACGAAAATAAATAAAAAAACTAACCGGAACGTGGGATTCTGCCATCTCACAACAGCAAACAAAAGCTTTTTATACCACATAACTCCTTCAGCTTTGACACTGTTCCTTCAACAAAACATGAGCTTAAACTTAATGGGAGAAAAATGAATTCTTTTTTATTTGAAGCTTTTAGACCTGTATTGCACTACAAGTAAACAATGCTTGAATCTTGCTTTTTACTTTATTGTGCGCCCGAATTTTTGCGTGACTGCATATTTCTCACTACAATAGTAAAAAAAAAAAAAAAAAAAAAAAAGTGCCCCATTTCAGCGGCTGGGCGAACGCTTGTTGAATATGAAATGAGTGTTTGCACAAAAGCGCTTGCAGCTAGAAGCATATGGAAACAACAATGTTTCGCTTTACTGGTGTCGGTACGAAACAAGCCCCAGTGCTTCGAAAAAGGAAAGTACATTGAACGAGATAGGAAAACAGTGCTAAAACACAGAGAGAATGGTGTCAGTTTTTCTTCTTCCCTCTTGTTTTCTATTCTGAGATGTGCAGCAGCTTACAGAGGTTTCGCTCTACCTCAACTAAACATGTCTATGAAATAAACATTATCAAGAGAAAGGCTCTATGATTTAGGGTTGGCCATGTTTCTCAAACGCAATATAGAAGTGGCAACAAATCGGCATCACTAGCCCCTACTGTCGCGGTCGTATCGCCTTCAAATCTGCTGGTTGTTGACATTGCTCTGTCTGCATAATGCGTAATCTCAGCTTTCGTATGCTGAATCTGTACTTTATTCACGGATGTCTGAAATTGTGAGCTGAGCTTGCAAACTTCGAGCGCCGAATACATAACACTGGCTGCCCTCTGTACACCTGGAATGAACAAAAACATGATCAGCTCCTTTTGTATTTTCGAATGTCTTTTTCGCTACGACTGGAGAGAAAGAACAGCTCCGCCAGCTCTGCTGTCATCTCTGAGACACGGGGTGGTATTGTGCAACGCCAACCGCCTCCCATAGTGCTGGCCTGGTCAAAAAAGATGCCCCACGTTAGATACGTCATTCATAGATGAAGCCCACCTCTTTGTAATAATGATATAGATTGCATTCCAAATGAACTAGCATGATGAAGCTGGGCACTTTTCTCATTAATCAAACGCAGACAAAGCGCCTTATGGGCGTCATGACATAATCATACTTCCCAAGTAGCCGTTCACAGTATACCACATTCAACCATAACCTTTTATGAACGCCAAAAGTATCATTTTTTTTTATACTGTCGGATATATTGCGATATCGACAATGGACGCGTGACGTTGAAAATATCTACCGTTCAATGGAAAATTCCCAGCCTTTAAGAGTAATATAAAGATACCTAATCCGTCCTAGGTTGGTGTTGACGGCCCTCTTAAGATATTTCACTTATTGTTTCTACATTCCGTGTACGATTGAATGGAAAGCGTTTTCTTGCAGATGAACTAAGAACGTAATATAGTTTGCAGTATAGCGGATACAAGAAAATATAATCAACTGAACAGCTTATGACCATAATTCCGTTGATTGGAATCGCGGCGCATATAATTGCACATAATGTTTACACTACATAGCACCTTTATAAGGACATCTCTCATACCTCTTGAACGGATAGCAATAGATCGCTTTCACACGTGCTCATACACCGCGATGAATAGTTCTTATTGTGGGCAAATGATAGCGTTTCTCAGCAAAGACAACTAAGTGAACATCGAGACGTTTTGCCGAGACTGTTTGATGTAGACTCTAACATTCTAATCTGCAGCGCTCTGTTTGTGGCAAGCAGCATACCCGACGGAACAGTAAATTAAGCTGAAACAGTACTTTTCAATTGGCTGTATAGTGCTCCCATTCAGTCGCTTGTCTCAATTTTTCTATAGATCCATAATACGTACATCAAATTGATAATGCTGAGCATGCGTCTAATTTGAACCGAACTGAAGTAATCTCAGCTTTTTCGAACAAAAATTTGGAATTAATATATTTTATTACAGCTGCCACTAAAAACTTTGATTATGCTCAGTAAGATTGGGGAATGAGTGAAAAAAAAAAAAAAAAAGAGGCGTAGGTTAGTGGTGTCGAACAAACAAATCTAAGAATCATTAGCCAAGGGTAGCCCGAGTGTCTTAAAAATATTGATTAAATCAAATGAGATCAGGTGTGTAGTTTCTCTTAAAATAACGGCTTAATGTAGACGTCAAATGTGAGCGATGATCGTGGTGCCACTGACAGGCTCTGCGCGTGTCTTACATCGGAGCTCGTAAGAATTACGGTCCGTTTCCCGTTGTTCATACAAAGCGCACGCACTTTGGGTTTACATATTTTCATTACGCCACATATCTACGTAGTGCACCGCGTAGTACAACCACAGAGCGGATTAGAGGTCAGAATTAAATTTAAGTGCATAATGTACGGGACCCATTCATTGGGATCTTCACAAATGGTGTAATAGAAATACGAAGTAAAATAGCATTTGACAACAAAGCTTTCAAGATACCCCTAGATTTCATTACTTCCTAATCTTGTTCCGACAATTACCTAGCCAATTCATTGCATCTTTAGACACACACTGAAAATCCACTTGAAAATATAGCAATATACGTACGTTCGATGTGAATGCTATTCTTCACCAAATTGTCTTATCTAGTTCCATGCATGTGCCTGATTCATAAGCTTTTCATCAGGCTGTCACGAGTGGTGGCTGACAGAGCACGGACTACAGGATAAAACATATGCGACATCTATGTCATGTATGACTTATACGACATGTATGACTGTGCACACTTGGGCCCAATCACGCTATTTCGCCAGGATAACAGACCACCGACACTGCTTCACCTGAAGGTACGCTCTGAGTACGGTCATTGTTAGTGAGTTAGTGAACATAGCCGCCTATCTCCGTTTCCCGAATTTAGGTCGACTCGATTCCTCGATGCGCGACGAGGATCTGGGTGAGAAAGAGAGTGAAGAGCTCAGAGGAACTCTGCCGGCAACTTGCCCCTTCAAAGAACAAAGCTATCCCTTGAGTGCCTGCAATTAGCGTCGTTAGGGTGAGCGCATCGGCTGCCGCATCCGGTGGGGAGCTCAGGTTGCGTGCCCTCTGATGAAATACTCAACCAGCGGCCCGACTGTACCAATCTTTGATCTCAGATTCCAGCCGACTCTTCGAACCAACAAGCGCCGGCGTGATGTTGCTCTTTGTTTGCCTTGTGAATGTTCTTTCTGTTGTTTTTCTTCTCTCGTCATGATTGCGTTGCCCAGCATGGCGCATGGCTTAGCTTGCTGGAAAAAATGCGGTTGTTGCAGTAGCTTACATTGGCTGATTGGATGACATGTGGGGCAGAGCTCTATCAGTTGATTTTACTAACCAGAAATATATTTTAAGGCGTGCTCAATATTTTGTAACTGTGCCGTTGAATTTGAATGCGGTGGCCATAAGTGTGTTTCACAATGAGCGCTTATACACTAGAAGAAAAAAAAAGTATGATGAGGACACGCAGAAAATGCTTGTTTTGTTCGGAGCATTTTCTTTCATTTTGTTTGTTCACAATTAATCTTGTTTTAAAAAATATTCAGTTCTGTCACTTATGAGGAAGTTGACTCCTCGAATAGGCGCTGTGACTGTATTTCAGGTTACTGCATTAGAGTACTTCTGTTGGGCTTGTATTACGTTATAAACACAAATGTTTGTTTACTGGCGACTATAGTGTCCTGTTTTCTCCGCCAGAGCAAAAAAAAAAAATGTCTAAACTTTGAGCAGAGTAATTCGGTAGAAAGAAGTGCAGCCTTAGATATGGAGTAAATATTGCAGCCAATAGTACGACCCTAAACATCTGCTAAATGCTGAACTCTGTTGCAAAGAGCCTAAAAAATGTCATCGTGACTGAAAATCTGAAGAAGACACCCAGTGAAAAAAATAAAAAACTACAGAACGGTGTCAAAAATACGACAAAATATTCTGTAGTTCTGTAGCAAACGTCAGATTTTTCTGTAGTTTTGTAGTACTTATCTGTAGCTCTGTAGTTTTTCTGTAGTATATTTCTGGTGTCTGTAGTTCTGTAGCTCTTTTTTGTCGTAACTACTGAAATTTCTGATGTTACTACAGAACGTTCTGTTGTCACAACAGGTTTCCCGTCAAAAACCGAAAAGAAATTCTGTCGTAAAAACAAATTTTTCTGTAGTTATTTTCGACTGGGCAAGTATTTTAGTAGTTTCAAATAGCGGTGGCGATTCTAACATGTTCAGAGCTTCTTGCTTGCAATGCACCCGCCCCCAAGGCTGTTAACAGTGTAAGATATACTCATACAGGTGTAGCGGTCGTTAATTTTTTTTTACTTCACACTTAAATGATCCGTTCCGTCCAGAATTCATTAAGATATCTTACCTCAACGCGCCTGTCTGCAGGTCACCGTATTCAATTCAATTCAATTCAAATCATTCATTTTTCACAGCAGTTACAAAGCAACTCTCAGTGGCCCCTGGGCTAAAAGTTGCACTCAGCAACTTGACGACGGCCCAGGGGCCAAAGTACAAGAGAGGAGTCGACGCAGTTTTCAGTGTATATAAACAATAATAAAAGCAATCCACTGATCAAAACCACAAAAATATGTACATGCCTAATTAGTGCCAAACGCAGATGCATATAAAATAGAAACTGTTATAATACAGAAGCACATCACAAACAAAAACTAACAACTACATCGTCCTACCTAGACAAGGCACATAAGCAGAAAGTTCGAGAAGATTAAAGTGACGCGTATTATTTTAGCTCAGATTACAAAATAATATTTTTATTTCTTTTTTAGATGAAAACACCTGTTTAGGGTATTTGTTGAGAAGGGATGGTAGATTATGTTTTAATGATTGAAGTTTGTATTGGGTGCGAAAATTGGGAAATAACCAGTGAGGAAGGTTTCTAATGCATACATCTGTTGTCGGGTGTTGTAATGATGCAACAAGCTTAATAAAATTGACCGATTCTGCATAAGAGATGTAGAGTTGGTTTAACAATTTATGTTCATAACTGTGTGTGATTCGAATAACTTCATTCTTGACGTAGAGCTTTACTGTCGGTACCGGTCACGCTCATGTTATAGCTGGTATGAACCTTTTCATATAAGGTCCGAAAAACATCAACAACCAAACAAGCTTTAAACAACGGCGAAAGAGTTGAATTTGGCTGAGGCAATCTGAGGTGGTTACTCTGGCAAGAACAATGCGACAAAGTGCTTGCCGACACATTTAACGGCGTTAAGCAAAAAGAGACCTATATTAGAGAACTTAACGCTATATACCTCAAAGAGTGGAAGAACGTACCAACTCCGTGACCTATCCGCCCTTCATTCCTCAAACCATTCTGCTCATACGTAAAACTAATTTTTCCGTTCACAAGTGAGACAGAAATGAACACAAACTAAAATAATTTCCCGTATAATCATTCAATATCCCAATGCAATGTCAGCGCACGCAGTGCGCTACCCACTGAGATCAAGAAAAGACATGCACCAAAGGTATCGAATGAAGTCGAGAAAAGATGTCAATTGCTGAAAATTGAGTGGAACAAAACATTGGAAAGAGATTCGACAAAAAGAGTCGCTCGCAAGGAGTCGGATCGAAGATCCATTTTACGCGTCGGCTGACACACAAAAGGCTCGATTCAAGGAGGGCCACGCCAGGGATTTTTTTT
Source organism: Amblyomma maculatum (assembly GCA_023969395.1). Taxonomy (NCBI): domain Eukaryota; kingdom Metazoa; phylum Arthropoda; class Arachnida; order Ixodida; family Ixodidae; genus Amblyomma; species Amblyomma maculatum. Next base: position 1,155,236 of record JAJIZL010000159.1, read on the forward strand.
TTTTTCACGCAAAATAACTTCTGGTAGCTGTTTCTGCCGTGTTACCTACATTCCAATTTACATTTCATTGTTCGGTACTACCGAGAATGCTCGTACTGTACGCTAATGCGCACGGGATTCACGGGCAATTCCCTCTCGAGCGGTTATCTCCGTAGGTACGCACGGGATAACGCTTCGGAAGCAGTTTTTTTTTTCTTCAGAGAAGAAAATACTGACTAATATAGCACGCCTGGCTGCCTACAGCAAACAGTTTCGAACAGAAGGCTTACGGCAGGGAAAAAAATGTTTTGTTCGTATGAACAAAAAGCAGCGTCACTGTTGACACGCTCTGAGCGGCTTGCACAGAGCCATTCATTCCGTTTGCTCTCAAGACCCTATTTTCGGACGCGTTGATAGAAAATGCGTGTGGAAATAGGAACGTCACTTCAGCTGGCTTCTTTCGCGTGTAAGAGCAGCTATTGAACGCGAGTCCTTCGGACGCTAATAATAATAGAGTCAATACCATTCGATTGCATTCCATTGATGAAATGGAGCACAGCTGAGAGCCTGCATATTGAGCGGTCGCACTAGCACTGCAAGAAGAGAAACGCGGAAACAGTTATGTCGAAAATAGTGACACATTTAAAAAGTGATGATGAGGAAGCGTGCGAAGACAGAAGCATAAAAACAAAAAGAAAAAGCTGATACGTCATGTGGCAGAGACGCTGGAAATAACTTTGGGATTATGCATATGGGGCTGTGAGTGTCGCTGTACTGCATTAGCAATACACTCCGCACAGACAGAATCACACATGCTTTGTGAAAGGTCAGAAAATGCATAATTTCCCCTCCATTGAATTGCAGCCGCCGCAGCTGGGATTCGACCACGTGACTTCAGGCTCATAAGCCGAACAATGTACGATGCAGTCATTGTACTATGTAGACATCCAAATACAAATCCAAATCGACTTTATTTTCTAACCTACAAGTTGGGGGTCCCCCAGGGATAAAGCTGCCACAGACAGCTTGACTGGGCCCTGGGGGCCTACAGGCATCATCCCACAGTGGATTTCACAGCACAATCAAAAACGGATATGAACATGAGAGCAAAAGCAGTGCTTACACTTCCTAAAAAATTATACACACATTAGATATCAGAAATAAACATGAACATCGCAGTAATCCCTAGCGAACTGTATGAGTCACAATAACATTATACAGATTTCTCATACTAAACTCATACGAATCTTATACAATCTCATATACTTCTCATACACTGAATGATATTTGTATGAGGTTAATGCGATTCATACGAGTTTAGTATGAGAAATCTGTATGAGGGTATTGTTACTCATAGGTTTTTTCCTTAGGGATATTCATTGCCTCATCATAAAATTTATTAATTCTTGTCTAGATATGTTAAGCGGGGCGGTAAAGTCAATGTGGGCTTTAATTTTATTATAAAGTGATGGTATGCGGTAGTCAAGAGTGCCCGGCCATAATTTGTTCGTGTCTGTGGAACTGGTTTTAGTTTCCTACGTAAGCTGTAAGCATGCAAGGGACGGTGTGTATCGTCGGGAAGGTTAAGTTTATTCATAAAGAGAGCCAGTTTGTAATCATATAATTTAGTTACTTTAAGCATAATATGTTTGGTAAACAAGGGATCAGTAGATAGCTGGCTTGGGCCTGCTTACTACTGATCCAACGTGGCCTACGTGCGCACGTGGCTATCTACGTGGCCTGTAGCCACGAACACACACACACACACACACACACACACACACACACACACACACACA
>JAJIZL010000159.1:1157413-1187596 GCA_023969395.1 Amblyomma maculatum
CACACACACACACACACACTCTCTCTCTCTCTCTCTCTCTCTCTCTCCCGACACTGCACAGCTGTCGAATGAGAACAGAACGTAGGAGCCTGGTCTTTAACGTTGCAAGTAATCATGTCCATCATCATCATCAGCCTAACTATACCCACTGCAGTGCGAAGGCCTCTTCCATATTTCTTCAATTAACCCGGTCCTGTGCCAGCTGCATCCACTTGACCCGTGTAAACTCGTTAATTTCATCCACCCACCCCTGTCGCCCCCTGGTACGCTTTCCTTCCCTTGGAATCCAGGTTGTTACCCTGAGCGACCATCGGTTATCCTCTTTTCGCACATGTCCTGCCCATATGGCCATTTCGTCTTCTTGATTTCTACTAGAATGTCAATAACTAATCCTGTAAGCCTCTGTATTAGCACAAGCAGCTACTTTATTGCTTGGTGCACAGTTTGAGCCTCCAGTCTCTACTTTCTAAGCATTGTGGAAAATGAGGCAGAGATTTTTCGTTTAAACGTGCCGAAAAGTATGTATCATCACGCATAATGTTTTTTTTTAATAATTCCCTTGAACCAGGTTGAAAACATACACCTGCAAGATTGGAGGATGCATAACCATTAGCTTCAGAGAGGATAGCGCCAGGAATCCCAATGGTGAGCAGGCCATTATTACTTATCAATTCACAGCTATTCTCTTGGTGGCGCTCCTATGCTTCCTAAATTGATCGCCCTCCAAAGACAAAATGGACCAATTGCACGGCGAGACGCTCGGAACCTATCCCATTTTCCAAACTAGGAAAGCTCGTCCCAACCAGCAATGAAACGACATTTTGCGCCAAAGAAGTCTATAAGGAGACTATCATAAGCGCCGGGCTCTCTCGAACCGGAAATTATTACGGAAAGAAAGGAATGGAAAAACCATTTTTATTTCTGTGAATCTTACCCCTCTATGACATCTTGTCCCACAACAATTATAGCAGATAAGAGGGCATGAGAACTATATTCCATGTATGTTTATTGTCCTGTTAGACCTCTATTCAGGGGTATTACGTATTGCGAATGAACGCCTGTTCCTTCCCCATTCACCTAGTCTCTTCAAGCTCCCAAGTTTTTCTTTTCTGCTCTGGAAGGTTTCTTCTGCATCCAGGTTATCGCTCTTCCTAAAGAAATAAATACTACAATCAGAGTCAAGGCATGGGTGCTGAGAAACACTGGTTGAATACGTTGCTTGCCGCGAAATACTTTTTTTTTGTAGAAAAAGATATTCATAACACAGTTGCGAGCATTCAGGCCATCTTCAAAATTGCCTTCCTGGTCGCGCATGTGATTGTCCATACAGTCATACACGCGGCTCAGCTAACGATAACGTCTAATGTGACTGAATTTCGTTAATGCTAATACTATCGGCCTTCTTTACTTCATGTCCTGGGGCTGATGTACAGGTGCCATCGGCAGGAAATGCAAGATGATTCTGTTAAAGAATCCTATTTTTTTATTTCCAGTCCTACTCGCCCAGATTTATTTGTGCCGCGTTTCTTATAATGGTATAGGAGAATGCATTGTGTATTACGGCAAACCTCCGCGCTTTATATATTCAAGATTGTAGAAATCAGGGCTTTAACTTAATGCTTATTATCACCTTCCATTTCTTCTCGACCTAACCTGCGTAGCTGGCGCTCGCCGAAGATTACGAACGCGTTAACGTGTCAACGTAGGGATGCAATCGTATATTTTTTTTACGAACGACAGAAATAAGGGGCAGTTCTTCTATTTATGGAAGGCGGAGGAAGACAGTTTCTTGCGTAACCTTTTCTGTTAGCATATTTATTTGTGATCGTAGTATATTTCGCGTCATACAAGGTATTCATTCATCTGTACAAACCGCAAGCGACACAGCAATAAAAGAAGTGAGCTAGCAAATAAGCGAATTTTCAGGCAAATGCTGCGAAAGCGAAGAGGGGAACGTGGCAGCTTGCTGTCTTGACAGGGAGCGAATGATTAGAAGGGGGGGGGGGGGGGGGGGGGGGGGATCCGTACTTACTCTCAAAGTTGCCCTTCTCTGCCCTCTATTTGTCGTTCTAGCCTCGTGTTGAGAAACTCGACTCGTGAACCTAGTCCGGTGCTGATTGCACAAAGGTCCGCAATATCGCACTGCTCTGACGAAACAGTTAAAATGAAAAGGGCCAGAATGAAAGGAATGTGAGCGGAAATTTACTTTGGAGGAAGCACACTTCATAATCAGAATCAAATATCAGAATTCTCTGATATTTGCTATTCTGATAGGTAAATGAGCAAATATACGTATAGGCTGAGGATTTTGTACAGAAGGCTCAACTGCTTGGCTTACGGCTATTATTATCCCAGAATAAAACGAAATATTTATTGAATAAATGTTGCAGAATGTATTTGACCATGTACCATGGCCTAGGTAATAAAGGAATTAATAACCAGGAGGCTTTGAATTGAGCAACTCAGCTGCAGAAGTAGTTCAAAGAGAATTTGGTCAGTCGATTGCGGATATGGATGTTTCTACGTTGCTGAACACTTTGCCTTACCCTGGCGGAGCAAACAAGAGCTCGGTGCTCTTTCAGTTCAACATTGCCTGTGTTCTTCAGCGCGATTAGGTAACACAACTCCTAAACGATATTTCTGTTTTATTCGCCTCTGCACATATTCCCTGTAGCCTTTGCCCTCGGAGGCAGCAGACAGCTTACTGTCATCGCTTAAGAATGTCAGTGGATTAATTATGCTAATGCACTGAAATTTCCTGGCAAACCTTCGCACCAATTGGTGGTCACCAGTGCGAATTCTTCACGTAATAAGGCTGTGTGGTCGGTGAAGAAGTATAGTAGCTCCTCTGGAACCGTACTGCTGTGGGTGTTTCGTAGAGAATAGCAAAATTATACTTAACATATTTCAGCTTTTCGGTTGAGTGCACCATGCCCAAGTTTGGACCGAAAGATTAGCGCTTAGTGCACGGCAGAATGATTTGTAAGCCAATGACAAAAAACAGTCTTTTTAGGGATAGCGCCAGAAATGTTTCGAGAGCAAACCTGCGGAACCACTTCGGGGATTTCGCTATGAAAGGTTTTACGCCTCTGGCAATGGGTTCATAGAACACTGGACGGACACTACAGAAGTTTCTTTACCGGGCATGCAAGGATGCACCCGTACTCTTTTTCCCATTTAGGCGCTATCGAAAAAGGGCTCATGATAATCAAAATCATCAGCCGTGCTATACCCACTGCAAGGCGAAAGCCTCTCCCATATTTCCCCAATTAACCAAGTCTTGTGCTACATGTATCCTCTTTACCCCTGCAAATTTCTTAATCTCATCTCTCACCTAACGTTCTGCCTCCTCTTCCACGTTTTCCTTCATTGGTATCCATGGAAGAGCTATTAGAATGCAATCCGAATTCTCAGCGCCGAAAGCTGGCAAAGCTTTGAAAGCTGAAGCTCTCGGTCTCTAAAGGAATCGTGCATAAGATTGAAAAGTTAGGAAAAATGCAGAAGTCTGCCCATAGAGCCGTTAGGATTCGCTTCCTCAACGAGGGTAAATAAGTGGCTGGGGAAGCGATGTCGCACTTTCCTACCTCCACTCTTCTCGAAAGCCCTTTACAGGCCCAGATAGTTCCGCCTGTGTCACTTTACAAGCCACGTTCCTGTCGGCTATCAGTTACAGCATAACCTACACAACCTTTATATTTGTTAGCACATGAAAGCCGGACCATGGAGTGGCGACAGGCTGTTTGAAAGCCGATGTCGTTAGACATAACGTATGTTCTTAAAGGAGTGTAAATCTATATAGCTAATTTTTGGCTGAATCTTTTCTTTCTTAAAGATTCATATTTTTAAAAATTTCTGAGATAACTGGAGTGAGCTCTTCCCTGATACAAAAAAATATCGAAGATCTTATGCGCAGGCCTACCAGGGTATAGCTTGCTGTATTCTCCTGAGTTGCAAGGTCGATTCATTTCGTTCTAAATATCCTTCTGTGAACGTCCTTTCCTCTGCTAAGGTAAAATGTTGAAATGAATACCGCCCGGACCTTTTTGGGCTAAATTGTCCTGACGGACAGCGTTCACAGTGTCCGTCTTATCTCGTGCGTTGGACGAAGGCGTTTTGCATGCTGCTTCCATTACCGCTCCCGAGAACCATTACCACAGTAGTCGGCGGGAATGTGGCGCGCCGTCCTGATTTCAGATACGCCATACGGAAGCCAGCCCTGCTCACCTGCCTCCTTTTCTTTCCTCGCACCTAGTTCTTCCTGCTTGTGTGGCCAATCCAAAACTTTCAAAAGCCACCAAAAGCAGCCCCATTCTGCATGCGTATCGCCTCCGAATTTAAACGTTCATCGTGCCTAATTTTCCCATCATTCTACGACGCACCGTGTGTGATACCCACCCTCCCCTTCTCTTGTTTTCTTGTCTTTGCATGAAACAGTACGTACAACTATCCTTATATTTTCGCCTTTCGCTATTTCTGTTATGATTTCTTTCGAAGGTTCGGGGGAGAACTGCATTCAGCTTTTGTTTACTGAAAATATTATAAGCTTTATTCTCTGTATAGTAATCCTTTATAACACGTAGCGTTAAGACCACGCGTTCTCATGAAAATCCGGCGTTGTCAGCGAAATATCACGGGAAGTGGAAGTAACAAGGTAGTGTGGCCAAGTACTAATTATATGCGTCATGACGAGGTGAAAGTACAAAGCTGAGAGCATAAGCCAACTCGGGCTTTTTATGGGAATATGGAAGATTAAGGCCAGTAATCAAGATTCTAGGGTTTCCAAGTCATGCGTGCTAACTCTGGGCTAAGCAAGCACATCTGTACGGCTTCGTTAAAGCGGGGATTTTGTGCTTTGCAGGGCGGTACGGGCGGATGTAACCTTAGCCATTAGTTCAGTTGTTAATAATCAGAAGCTTGCAAAGGAAGTAATTAAGGGGTCTTGAATATAACTCACGCACGATTAGTAAGAGAAAATGGGCCTATATAATGTGTCTTTAATTTATTCTAAATAAATTCATTCTGAACTCATGTTTTGGAACAGTTTTGGAGTAGTTGGAGCGATGTTTGGTGGAAGCTCACTGATATATTTTTCTTCGTGAGTGTCCGAAAAAGATAGCCCGAAAAGAAACCTCATAACATCAAACAGCGACTGCCATGCGTTCGACGAGGGGTTTAGAGCCACAATGCGTTCCATTCGCGTCGCGGGGTTCATAACGGCCACTAAAGCAGGACGACACGGCAATGCTGATTCAAGTTCTTCAAACCCTCGCTGGATGGCCAATCTTTGAGATCTTGCCTTAAACATAGTTACTTTTTCTTCTCCTCGTGGTGCCAGTTGTGCGTCTCATGTCCTGAGTTGCATCCCAAATTTATTCTATTTTATTATAAACTGGACAGCGGTTTTTACAGGATTGAATATCCCAAAGCCGCTAAACCTGTGAACGATTCCGAAGTAGAGGGTTCTGAAACCTTCGACCAATTTGGATTATTTATCGTGCTTTGACGTATTGCACCGCACTTAGCCTCCTTGATTTTAATCTCGAACTAAAAAGAGGTAGGCGCGGAATTTGACAAGATAATTTTTGTATGGGTGATAGCTTGAAGCGAAGCTCGTAGAAAGGACGCACTGAATTCATGTTACGGCCTGTTAATAAATTTTAGTATAGCATTATCGTTCTTTTATTGCCTATATAACCCAAATTGGGAGTATTAGTAGAAAAGTTCCATCCTTTATTCAACAGCCAAGCGAACTATTTGAATTTTATTCCGTAGCGAAGATCCACTATTCCTATTAAATTTGGTTTTGAATAACTACTACCCGCACCCTCCTAAAGATTATGCCTTCTGTTGCCAAAGGCGATCAAGAGTTCAGGTGAATATAATCATGCTTACCGTCGACGCAATAGAAAAGTTGGTACGTTATCCTTCTCCCGAAAAAAAGCACAAGCTTTACAGCATCCCGCACATGACATAGAAATGGCGAAATACGCTATGCGAAACGAAGCGCCAGCATTCACTTGGACGAGACCTAAATGCAAACACAGAAAAGAAGCCCGCATGCTCAGAGGGGACAAGACCACCCCCTAATCTAGGGGTGCGCAACTGTCTTGTTCCAACCCCTCAACCGGATTTTCATTCCCGCCTGGCTACTCTGTAGAGCTCGGCTTAATGCTTCCCGTTACGTTGTTCCATTATAGAGAGACACCTCTTTCATCATGCACCTGCACATAAGCAGATGCCTGAAACGGCTTTATGACGAACAAGAAGGGGATTATCTTCGCAACAAAAAGATTTTCTTCCAACGTGCAGATGCGGAACAAAAAGGCGGAAGAGAAAAGAACACTGTGAACAGAAAGATAGAGGATCTGTGAGAAACGAATGGAACAGTGTTTAGGACGAAAGTACGGTGAAGCGGACGCGAGAAAGGGTGAAATGAGAGCCTTTGTCGTTGCAGGCATGCCGTAGGAGACTGGGACTGGATAGGTGTAACCACGCATCGCGCCCGCGCTGCCATATTCCAAAAGCTCATCACTGGAATGTCCTTCTAATACCTGATCCTGGTAATTTCAAGATTGCAATCGAGGAACTTCATCTTGTTGATTACCACGCAATAGTCATTGTTAATTGCCGATAAAGCGGCCATCTTTCATGTAATACCCCGCCTGGGGACCCTTGAGGATATTTTAAGTAAAATAACTATACACAAGTAGGGGAGTTTGAGGAAGACGTAATAAGGTTAGAAACCAAAAGTAAGAAAAAAGATTCTAACTCAAATAGTTGATTTTTGACTTCGAATGCTTCCCCATTCGGCCCTGGAGTCGTTATGAAAACAAGACATATTTTTCCTTTTAAAGTTTGCCGAGGAAACTCCTGTGGCATCTTGTTTGATTTCTCGGCGGCCGCTTTTCGATGGAGTCGAAAGGCAAGATGCCCGTGTGCTGTGCGATGTCAGTGCACGTTAAAGAACCCCAGGTGGTTGAAATTTTTGGAGTCCTCCAATACGGCGTGTCTCATAGCTAGAGTCGCTTTGGGACGTTAAACCCCACAAACCAACCAACCAACCTTCTATTAAAGAGGTTAACGTTCCAAAACGACACCGGCTATGGCAGACGCCAGATATGAACGCTTCCACAATGTAGGCGCTACGGGGTTTATTAACGCGAACTGACTTCACACAGTTCACCGGCGCCTTGCTTTTCACGCCTACATCGAAAAGCGGCTCGCACAGTCGTAATCAAAGCCGCATATCGTCGAAACAGCTGTCGAGTGCTCTGACCTCTGAGCCAGCGTGGTCGGGCGAAAACTCCATGAATTTCTTCCGAGATTTATACCCATGACTGCTTGATGATCAGCCCAGGCACGCTACTGATTGAAATACAGAGGTACGCCAAATTCCCGCGGCTATCGGCGTCACTGCTTTCGCATTTCTAATGAGCTTCACACTAGGTGAACAGCTTGAAGCATCGAAGAAGGCACGGCTGAAGAACCCGTTATAGCGTATTGTTCAATTTGTACCTTATTACGTCTTGATTCCTTTTACCTTGATTCATTTCGGCTTGATAAATTTTGCGGTTAAAGCAAAATAGCCTTATATACTTATGTGTCATACAACACAACACAACGCATTTCGGATAAGATCCTCATATGCTCCCCGAAACGGCTTGGTAAGTTCACATCCGTCAATAAATGCTTGGGGGGTCCAGTGTGCCACCTTTGAGACATGTGCGAATTTATGTCCGCCATGGCTTCCCGATTGCTAGCGGTGGTTTTTCAGTGATAACACGTAACCTTTCTAGAGGAACATTCAGCATATTTGAAGATGCACCAATACGATTCAGTTTATTGGTGTGATGACGTGGATATTCCTCATGGTAGTTGCAAATTGGGGCCATCCAAGCTGCCTGTGAACAATTTTAAGGCCAAGGCCTTTAATTGCTCATACTGTCGTCGTCGTCTGCTCATAATATAGCTGTATACCAAATGACACCATGAAGACGTCATCAGAAAAATGAACATCCGGTCTCCACCAGGAATTGACCCTACATACCTCGGATCCCCAACCGACCGCTTTAACCAACTACGCCACGCACTGGATCGTGAAAAGTCTACCATACTTTTGCTTGTCTACCATGAGGATGTTAGTAGCGATGACAGTGACGCTGCAATTAGTCATAATGGCAATTATGACAGCAGCGATTATTATGACGCTGCATTTATTTGATAATGATAATGAGAGAAAACGTGATGTACCGTGTGCAGCAGCAATGCTCAGGCTTTCTCATTTCTGCAGTACGTAGATTCAGCAGTGCTCTCGGAATTTTGGCCTCTTGTTTTCTTGACAGCCTTGTTTGCAAACAAAAATTAAATCCAATCAAACAAACTGCACCGAATAGAGTTTTAGCATTTACATTCTTGAGGTTGTAAAATGCGGATGTTCGGATTGAGCCTCGCTAAAGAAATGCTGATGGGAGTAAACCTCAACCGAAGCGAAAGATCATTAATGATGAGGTCATCACCTTCAGGCCTTGTTCCTTTTTATTTGCCCTCACGTAAGCATCGTTAAGAAGCTTCAGGAAGCCACACTGGTACGCACGCAGTAGCTTTCCCAATGCTGCAGCACATATGGCCCACCCGTCACGTTGAAAACAACGCTATGTATTTGGCTACTGCGTGCTGATAATACGCATACGACGTGGACATAAGGGCGTCCTCTTATCTTCTTGGGCAGCAGATAAGAGCGCTAGAAACCATTCTGAATGATACGGAATTTTTTGTTTCATGAAAAGAGAATTCAGTTAACAACACCACGTCTTATATTTTATTATAGCAACTTCCCCGTTGTGATAAAATGGTACAACATTTAAACAGGGGCGAGCCAGGTTCATTCGTCCTTGACCCGGCTGGAAACCTCGTGGTGCTAGTTTCCACACTCCGGAAAACTGATGGGCGTTATAAAGCTCGGTAGAAGATACAAATACAGATACGTTCGCTCTCTTCATCGCCTCCACTGCAAGCCTGTGGAAAGGGTACGGGAGTTTCAACATGCGTGTGGTTGACGCAGGACAGATAACTGAACCAGAGAGAATATATTGGGGTGGAAAATTAGTGTACGATATTCATCTACCCATTATGTAATCAACTCCTCTAGAGCCTTCTAAAATGCAAAAATATTGTATTTTTTCATCCGCTTTGCGGCGTTAAAAGGGTTTTGATTTCTTCTCTTAAGACCGCCTCGTAGAGGAAACTGCAGCCACATCTATTATAACAAAGCCGGAGGAGGGGCGGAGGTAGCGTCCGGCCGACGCGAAAGTCACAGAATGTATAGTGATGGCTTGCCGGCTTCCTCAGCACGCGGACGAGGCTGACCATGGTGGTCGCTACACTTCTCTTGAGGAGGGAGGGCGTGTTATCACTTGCCCTGCTACTTCGTCCGTTAGATAGATTCCAACAAGTAATCGAGGAGCTGCATGAGGTGGTGGTGGTTTCTGGTTTATTGGGTTTAACGTCCCAAAGCAACTCAGGCTATGAGAGACGCCGTAGTGGAGGACTCCGGAAATTTCGACCACCGGGGGTTCTTTAATGTGCACTGACATCGCACAGCGCACGGGCGCCTTGCTTTTCACCTCCATCGAAAAGCGGCCGCCGAGGCCGGGGTTCGATCCCGCGTCCTTGGGAACAGTAGTCGAGCGCCGTAGCCACTGCGCCAACCCAGCGGGGTGTGATGGTCCTAATTGGGAGCTCAATTGAACAAATCTTTGTTTCCGTTATCATACGATGCATGAACTTCTAGGAGCTTCATACTTCTCGCATTGCTAGTGTAATCTGTGTTTTAGATTTTTATTGTAGCCCTTCTAGGCCAAATCAAGACCTTTGTTAAAGATTCTGGAATTATTCTGATCACCTGGAGGTTTTTACACGGCGCCAAGAGACAAACACGTCGGCTTCCCTGCATATCGTCTCCATTAAAATTCAGCTGCAGCATTCCACATTAGTAACCTGCTTCTAATTGTTACCTTGGTCAGAAGCAGAGTATCAAATCAAATTATTTTCCGCCCAGACCCGCACTATATGCAACCGCTGCATTTTCGGCTCAGCCCTACAACAAATAATGCTGCTTACCTATACTAGGTATAGTTGTCGCGCAATACGCAGAAATACAAATCTATTGTGTTCATAGTTTCCGCTTAAGCGTGCTGCTTCAGCTCATCGTCAGCAGTTAGTACAGAGCACTCGGAAATACGCCCAGAAATCTTAGCTATTACCCCTTTTTTTTTTTTCAGCAGCAAATTCTTTATTATGGCAAGAGCAGTAGTTTTCTCCTCTTTATTACCTAAACGTAACTCATTAGCCTTCTATCTCATCATCATAATCATCATCAGCCTGACTATACCCACTGCAGGGCGAAGGCCTCTCCCATATTTCTCCACTTAGCCCGGTTCTGTGGTAGCTGAATCCACTTGACTCCTGCGAACTTTTTAACCTTATCCGTCCACCTAACTTTCTTCCGTCCCCTGCTACGCTTTCCTTCCCTTGGAATCCAGTTTGTTACCCTAAGCGACAATCGGTTATCCTCTCTTCGCACTACATGTCCGGCCCATGCCCATTTCTTCTTCCTAATTTCCACTCGAATTTCGGTAACTTGAGTTATTTCTCTGGCCCACTCTGCACGCTTCCTATCTTTTAATGTTACCCCTACCCTACCCGACATTAAACTACTTGATGCTGAACAGACACACTAAACTACTCGATTCTAAACAAGGACAAACCTCAAAAGCAAGCTTTTGCTAAGCACTGATACGTTAGAACATTCCCATCAATATTTTATTAACAGAATTGTAGACTATTCTGCAGCAACCACGGAATCAAAATTGAAGCCCACAAAAGATGGACGTGCGCATCCAAACGCACCTTCTCTGCTTCGCGACGATGCCTACATTACAGGTACCACCTGGGGGAGACAAACCCAAAGTTTACACGTTCGGGTGTGCTTCCCCGGCGTGTCTCAAGCCTAGGGATCGTGCCAAAACTGAAAGCATCTAACGAAGCAACATATCAATGCCACTGTTTCGTTTACAGCAACGACGGCATATGATCCGTGCGACTTCAGCCTGTGTAAATATCGCTGTAATATAGGATGTGTGAACAAATCTCAGGCTTTCTATAAAAACAAAAACCGTCGCTTTAAGGTCTCGCGTGGCAGGGCGTAAACCTTTTGGCAGATCCTGCGTGTCTTTGCAGTATAGTTAATTTTCGAAAAGCATGTTGGACGAAACATTACTACTATTCCGATAAAGGCAAGCCGTCTCGGGAGCAGTTAAGGGGGTTTAGACACAAAAGTGACCCCCGAGGATGTCGCTGTTTTTCGCCTGCCTCAGAGATAGTGAAGGGAGAATAACAGCGTGCTTCCCTCTCATCCATACGCGTTTCAGGAAATGAAAAAGGTAAAAAGTCTCTTTTCGACTGCGACACTACGTTGACACCTATATCGTTAGTGCGGAGAAGCTGTTTCGTGCAGCTGTGGCCTTTCCCAGTTGGAAAAAGCTACAGAAAATTTTTGATGTTACGACAAAATTTCTGTGCGGTTTTTGACGCGAAACCTGCTGTGACATCAGAACATTCTGTAGTAACATCAGAAATTTCTCTAGCTACAACAGAAAAGTGCTACAGAACTACAGACAACAAAAATATACTTCAGAAAAACTACAGAACTATAGAAAAGTACTACAGAACTACAGAAAAATCTGACGGTTACGACAGAACTACAAGATATTTTGTCGTATTTTTGACACAGTTCTGTAGTTCTTTTTGACTGGGTTGAGGCGCAGGAAAGAAATCCGGACACATGTAGTGCGCAACTTGGGCTAGAGTTGCCTGTCTCTCCGAAAGGAGTTTGCTGAGTTCCTGGAAAAAGAAATCACCACTGCCTACGGCACTCAGAGGAAAGACTTATCGGAAATTGGTGCCGAAAGCGCAAAGCAGCCCTGTCGCATCTCGCGGCCAGTATTCAGCAGCGCACTACGAGTCTGATGTGTTCGACGTTGCACTGCAAACGGAATGCATAAAAACAATAGATTCCAAAAGCAGAGTTGCACGCTAGAGATCGATCAACGCGATCGCAGTTTGTTCTAAATAGTTTGCAAGTTAGAAACAATAGATGAGATGTCTATGGAACCAAAAAATAAAGTAACTGGAAGAGAGATTGTTCTAGGGTAAGGCGAAATAAGGCATAAAACTGAACCCGAAACTTGAAAAATCGCACGAGGGCGCCTAATTTCGCTTTCCTTACTTCGTTGCGCTTCCCGCGTCACCTAGTTTGGGTTTTTACACCGCTGTGTGCGGGCTCACACAGAAAATAGTAAACTCTGTGGCGTCAGAAATTTACGCTCACAGGCATCTGTTTCTTCTGGCATGATGGGGTGTTTATAACTGCAAGCTAATGCACTAACTGAAAACAATCCGCTCATTTGTTTCACGCAGATGGAAAGCAAGTGATCTATATCGGTCAACTTTCTGCTCACCACTATGTTTTTTTTACTCAGTGACAAAGGTTGATGCGACGTTTACAGCTTTGAGTTCACTTTCTGCGGCGCTTATTTGTTCGTCTTCTCGCTGTCACCGACAAGATGCCGGAGGCCCGTTTCATTACGAGCTTTCAACCTTCGGCCCACTAAAGTGCGCCCTCTGTTTCACATCGCACGGCCGGAAATACTTACGGCTGAATGCCCTGGCGCACACTTTGTACTTGTGTTTACGACCCATTGTAAACTTCTCCCACAATTTACTACCTGCCTAGGCCTATGGGACGCACCTCTTCAGAGTGAAAGGCACTAGTTTCACCTTTGGAGCGTAACCATTCTCCTCGGCGTTTCTCCACGTGTCCTCCGAGGAACCCATAGTGAGCAGCAAGAGACCGCCACACTGGATACGCATGAACTAAAGACAGGCACGGCGCTTAATGGGCCGCGCGCCTTTCCAAGCCGAATGCGTTGCTCGGTGTTGCGAAGGTCGCAACGTCGGTCGAGGTCTTGGTTCTCCTCACTGGCCCAGACACTTGTTCTTTAGTTCACCCCGCTCGATAAGCATAGCCTAGCTCAGCACATGCTCGTGGCAGAGTGCACATTGTAATCATCCAGCAAGTATTTCCTTTAAAATGATACGCTGGCGTGCTTTGGATATTTTATGGCAGCAGCTTGACACTTTTACGCATTCTTTTCTTACGGCGGCTAGAAAATCTGTTCCTAAACTCTGCCACTTGTAAACTTTAAGAAGCAAGGACAAACCCATAAAAGGTTTGGCTTGAAACTACGCAAGGCTATTTTAGATCAATATTTTTTTCCTTATATTGGTTCTCATGTCCTCAAGCACTGGTTGTAAACCTCTCCGATTTTAATGTTGGCGGAAAAAGAGCTGAAATTCAAAGTCTCGTCGTTCTGCAAGACGGGCATTGTTCGTTAAGGAATCCTGTGTGCGTAGGGTTCTTGCTGTTGATAAGAAAAAGAAAAGGATGTAGAGAAAATTCAGGAAAGCTATGCGCGTGCAATATCTAATCATGGAAGACTATCTCTGAAACGAATCTAACGGAGCACATAATTGGGAATGCATGTAAAACACGAAAAAGTATAATCATTGCGCTTTCGAAAAAAATTCCCGACTCGACAAGAGATGTCTGAGTGTCTGAAGCCTCTAGCCTTGAAATCCAGACGTGCGGAGGTTTCCTAAGAGTACACATTGTAGCAAACATGTGGTGAAAAAAAGAAAAGAAGCGTAATGACCCTAATTACACAGTTAGAGGCAGAAGTTTAACATCCCCTTGGGTTGAATTCGATTCATTCCAGTATCTCGTCACTAATTGGAACAGTCACAACGAAGTGGGGGCAGAATGAGGATACAGCAATGATCAATAGGCGTAATTAAAGAGCAACACGCACACACGTAAACACGCTACGCGATCAGAGCAAGATTTACAAATTGCGAGGGCAAAAAGCGAATCGTATAATGGTGCCTGTAAAATGCAACTTTAAAAATTTCGTATGTAATCTGAGTATTTTACGCATACCAGCGCCCTTGTCTATTTTCACCCTCTTGCCTCCGGTACCGGTAACAGTCCAATGTGATTACATGCTTGCTTTCACAGACTTCACTCTTGTAATTGTTGCAGCGACTTAATATGGGTGCCATGACAGAAAAGAAGAAATAATTGTACGGATTGTTCATTGAGTTGCTTGCTTGAATTTGCTTGAGTTGGCTCCGCTGCTGCCCTCTAAGTCGATTGATAATCCGTACTCCATTACTTGTCCAAAGAAATAGCCTACATTACTGATAAACTGTATCTTATAGTTTATCAATTGAAATTGCCAAAGTGTGAGAGGAAAAGTGCCGGATTTTGGTCTGAGTTCTGCTTCTTGGTGCGTTAATCGACGCGTAGGCCAATCTGGCAAATATCGTTCTCTCAATCAAACCCCCGCCCACAGTGGGTTTAGCCGCGGGGTTCATTGAAACACTTTTCTTTTAGGTTTCTGCTTAGCCAGCACTTTGTCACAGAACTACGGATGATATATTTTCCAGTGAGCGGATATTTTTTGCTACCCTACGACACGGCAGTCATCTCTTCCAAACTCCAGAAAATATTCGTATGGGGCATTGGTGTGGACCACAACCATTTTCTATCACTCGCATCGCCTACCATTCAGTAAAACTTGCGTACGGGCATTTTGGTTGCATGAATCCGATGACTTCTGACGCTGCATTTGCTACCATTCACTCTGCACCTCTGCGCCTCGCATGTCTTGCTCTTAGCACCTGATTATTTGAAGAAATAGAAATAGCTTCACTACGCGATGTAAAGTCAAGGTCTCCGTGCACAGGAAAATGACCTTCAAGTTAGCCAGAGGTTAAACCGAGAAGCTGTAGTGGTGTCAAATCCCATGGCAACAAAGGTGAATACCAAAAATTAGGGTCAAGGTCAAAGGTCAAATCTATGAACACTCGATTTGACCTTTGCATACCTGATTTTCACAGCAGTCAGGTATGCATACCATATGCATACCTGATTGCATATGGAATGCATCGAACCTTGCAAATGGTTCGGTGTGACATAACTGATGTCACATTGCGACAGTATGTAGAGGAGCGCATTCATTGCTGCAGCATGTAGCTGGAGGAGAGGAACGCGAATAAAATTATCGCGTACACGCGAGCTTTAACGGTACCTAAACTGCCAACAATGTTTCTTCCTTCTGAATGACTTTTTTCCGCGTAATAAACTACACCATATAGGTGTTGATGTTTGCGTACCAGTTTAGTTAGTTGCTTTTCAAGGCTGCTTTGCACACAGGTCCATACATGTCTTGTACTACTCCTCCATGCTATTTTACTTGTGCATATTCTAATGTCACGGAAAATATGACAGTATCATGCAGCGCTATCACGCACTGTTAGCAAAGGAGTGGTACGGCATCTGGGATCAGCCAACGCTATAGTAACTGCAGCAGGCAGCAATGTTTCGGGCCTCGTTCTGCGCCACCGGCTACGTAAGCGAAAAACTTAAGCAATTCGGTGTAAGCTACCAACTTGCCTATGATGACCTGCGGAAAGACCGCGGAGTGGATCCAAAATCTCTAAATATGGTTGTATAACAACAGCCATCGCATGTCACAGCGTGTGAATACGGTAGCTGCTTTGTCAAATACTTGCATGGGAATATAGTGCAATATTTATCAGGACGAGTTGTTCCACAGAAGCATATTACAGGTAGGTTTTTTTTCGGTCGCAAACAGAGAAGAAATTCCCACTGCATTGCGTAAGAACACTATAATCGGTCGTTTGTAAGACGGCAGATGGAGTAATCCTTTAGTAAAAGGAGGTTTGGGTAAGTTGGTTACTTTGCTTCCACATAACTGCGGCGCGAAAGAAAGACGAGCACCAAAGAAGCAAGAGACAAGTGATTGTCCGTGTCTATGTTATCCACCCTTGGTTCTCGTCTTTTTTTCGCGTTGCAGTTATGTGGGAGGAGTAATCCTTGTTGCCTCTTTCAAGTTTTAAGGTCGTGGTAAAGGCGGCCCAAATACAGTATCTATCAGAGCGTTTCATTTCGGACCAATTCGTTACTTTGTATTCACTCGATCCCCACCCACCACTGGGCATCAGAAAACCAAAGTGGTGGTGTGGGTGGGACTAAGACCGAGTGAAGCTCAATACTTCAATAGTCCCGAGCTTCATTTGAACTAAAGCACAAAGTTTCGCAGAGAACGCAGCCGGAAACAACCGGCTCGCATTCGCAACTTCCGTGTTTGTATTGACATAGGTTAACCTACCCATTCCAATCCTCCTTGTTAAAGCAACGCTACGTCCAAACTAATAGCATTGGTCAATGTGGACACCGCTATATACAAGCTTACGAAGAATGAACTTGCGATCTGAACCAGACTTCTTTATTTTGAACCTATATACACCCGACAATGTCTCCGAAGCGGAAGTCGCAGACAGACCACTCTCATCCCCTCCTCTGAGAACGTGCACAGGAGTGCGCGAGACATACGAAACGCTCGTTTGCAATTCGAACCGAGATGAGACCAAAGCTGGACCGGCCAGCATTTCCCTTTTAAATGATGCTGTTGCAAAGGTGAGTAAAAACGAGCATGCGTCTGTGCTGCAGTGTTCACCGTTTGTGGGGAATGCGGTCCGTAAATTTAAGTGAACGCTGTAGAAAAAGGAACGCGGCCATTCTGCGCTGCAGTATGGAGCTGCTTACCGTGTGGAGTGCCCTTCGTCGAGTGCGCAGTTAGGTTCTCCGGACACTCGTTTTGGCTTTTCTGCGAAAAGTGAAAGTGGACTATCTGTATCTGAGCTAGTTGGTTCATATCCAAATTGGAGCTATAGCCAAACAGAAAAACACGCACAAGGAAGACAACAGGACTAGCGGTTAGGTTGTAGTTCTACCTTGGAATCTGGACAATAACCTCCGGCGATACTATTCGCGCACGAAGAGAACTTCTTATCACTTCGCAGCCGATCGTGAATAACAATTGGTATTCGGGGGCTAAGCAACACTGTTCTCAAAATAAGAGAGATGAATCTGCCATTATTCGTGATCACCTGGGTCCCATTGACGTTAGCGACGTTTCAAACAAAATTCAATTGCAAAGGACGACATGGCCTGCTCAAAGAGCACTGCAAACTTTGGGGACATCTTCAGCTCTGCCTTTTAAGGATACGACATGACTGTTCTATTGCCTCCGATGTATGTCGCCCATTGCTTTCGGATACACTCACTTTACTGCTCCGATAGTCATTAAAATCTCAATTTCTGTCTCAATCATCACAGATGTCCTCAATGGAATGCAGTCGAAAGGTACCACATTATATAAATGTGCACTGGACATAGATGCAAAATACTGCAGTTTTATAACCACAGTGACATTGCGTGGTGGAGGCGTCGCGTGTCTTACGCTGGGTGAGGAGTGCAGGTCGATTAAATTTTGATCTCAGAAAAGGAGACTGACATAGCAGGGCCTAAAAATTCACAGTCACGTGGCCTCGGGACGTCACTCAATCCACCGGTCAGTATGTGCTCGCTTATATCACCTGCCAACTTCCTCCAAAAAGAGGCATTGGCGTCATTTTTCGGTCACAGCTCCGGAGCCAAATTTTCGGGAGAACAGGGTGATTAACGCTGGGAAGTTAAACAACGTTATTTCTTCCAACTCAGTTAAAAAAAATTGGGATGCGATTAAATTTGTTGCATTTATTATGTGTTCCTCTTTTCGAAGACTAGACATGTAAAAATCGCCAAAAGAATGTGCTCATTAAAATAAATGACCTTCTTGACTATTTATCCCCACTCCGAAAGAAAAACCCGACAGCCAGTAGAGACCTTAAGGAGCATCTGAGAAAGTTTTCAAAGCTCACACATGGTGGAAAATGACAAAGGCCTTGGGAAACGAAATAAAATGGGCCTCTGACGCCTAATTGTCCCCTCGATGGTTTCTTGCAAGCTTGGTTCGAGACGCGGTGGGCAAGTGGAAACCAGGTACGAAGAGGCAATGCAGCACTGTTTGTTTCGAGGTTACACGGAAACAACTGCTAGACGGAATGAGTCAAATATTGATGTGCTGCGCAGGTGGATGAAACGCGAGTGGAGAGAGCGTAACATCGAAATGCTCTCTGGTAATGGCAAGCCGAGCAAGCGAACATTAGAAGTGATTAAAAGTAACAGCAGTGCCTCTCTGGCGTTGCCAGGTCAGCATGTTATGCTAGCGAGAGACATTGCAGTCTGGACGGATTCGTTTCTGTTTCTTACTTTGCAAACCCAGCATGCGTAGAGCTGCTGTTTTGTTTTCGCGTTTTTTTCCTGACCTTTGGATGAGAGAGTCCTTTAACGCTCCTGATTCCGGCTATCAGCGAGTAGAGAGTATCTCACTTTGTACTTGCTTGATCTTTGCCTTCACTTTCGAAGTGAAGGCAAAGAAAAACTTTTTCATCCCCAGACGCCGAAGCAAGTTGTTCATGCCTAAGTGAAGGCACTTTAGCGACCCAGAGCAGGTCGATACGGTCTCTGGACTACAGACTCTGGACCTAAGTAATTCTCTTTGTGACATGGTCGAGAGAAAGAAGCCTAATTAAAGGCAGAGAGCTCTGCCCAATTCAGAGGAGGAGGTCTGCTACGCTGTACACAGGAAAACATGCAGGGAAACATCACGCGAAAGGCGAATCACGGGGACAAGAAAAAAATGTGTTGGAGGCGCTTACATCTTTCCTCAGGCGAAACCCTTTCCTGCGACTCTTTGCACTGATTTGCATCGTTTCCACTCATTTGTTTCTTTAATTATTTTTGTTCTGTTTTGCTTCTTTTCTCTTTCTTTTTCTTTAGTACTCTTCCCACTTTTGTCCCTTTGTTTTTGTCTTCTTCACTGTTTTTCTAGTTTTCTTTTTCCTCTTTTACTCCTGACTGACTGTTTTCGATGTTCTAATGCAGTGACAAGGCCCGATATTATAGCTTTGCCACGTTTTGGTGTAATTTTGACGTCTGTGACTGCTTTCAACTTACATGGCTATTTTGACGTGAATTGAATTTTTGGTTCTAATTAATGAACTCATTCCTCCAAATAAACGAAATATTGCGCACAGATAGATTTTTCACTTTCTGCATCATATAACCATTATTTGACTCATAAATAATGTCATTTATCGACAGGAATGGTGTAACACCCTTCGCGGACAGTCACTTTCTGTACACACTCATGAACCTATAAGGCTTTCGGCTTAAAATGGCATAATGCGCGGAAGAACAGGCGCCTGCAGGCAGCTTGCTAGCGGTGAAGGAGACCTGAATGCCCCAGCATCCCAGAACGACAATCCCTTCAGTGCCCTTCAAAGCTTAGGCCAAAATGTCAACTTTGTTCAAAAAACGTTTTTGGCCCCATCATCAATGCCATTCTATGAGGCCCATGATCGAAGAATGGTTTCCCTGGAATACAGAATAGCATACCACTGACTCGAAGCCATCCGAAGCCTAAGCTGTTGAGGCCATGAACGTAGAATTGCGTAGAGTCTTGTTTACTGAACACGATATCGCTTAAGTACTTTCATAACTATGATTTCATAACATTAAATATTTCGTTTTGCTTGTTGTTTCTGGTAGGGGCATTAACTAGAACCACTTGATTGATCTTTTTCAGCGATTTGTTGGAGGGTATTTCAGAAAACACAAAAACAAACACGCCAGTCAACGCAAACATCCTATTGCGATGTCCAAACTTTTTTTTTTTTTTTACGCAAGAAAACATTTTCAAAGAGATATATTAAATGAAACGTGTAGAGTAAACTGATGATACAGATTTCGCATTTTATGGCATTCATAGGATACTGCAGGGCTTCAACTGTTCAAGTTTTATTGCTTAAGCTGAAATGAGCCAAAGCAGCGAATTGAGTTTGGGTCTTCTCTTTTTAATGATGTCTAAGACATTGCTGAATATAAATAATCATACGAAATTTGCCTACGAGGCTTAAATATTTTATATTTTAATAATTCTTCTAAACTACTTTGTTCACGGCTTTAATTGCCAAACGAGATTTATGACGCATAAGATCAGCACAAGTTTTTTCATGCTTGAAAAAAGCTAAAATATAATTGCTGCTTCTGCAACCTTTGCGGGTTTTTTGAAGCGGGCTGGTATTTTCAATATATTGAAATAAAACAACGAAGCAGGATTTATAATACAGGTATTTTATTATTCGTAATATTTGATGTGGTAAACCGCATTAACCGCCTAAAATAATGTTTTTTTTTCATGATCTGCGTGAGCGGGATGATCCCATTTGGTGTTGCGTGTGGTCAATTTTGCGATTGTCCGCTCGATTATACGGACCGTTACAGGCGACCTTAGACTTGAAGCACGAAGTTACTTCTCTGATAGCTGTAGCTGTAAGCTCCCTACTGTTCGGCGTCATATTTGGCGTAGCGACTGTCTTTTCCGAGTCCACAGCAAAAAGGCAGCTTTCTACATGCGTTCTAAACGGCCGGCGCGAAGAACCAGCCATTCTGCCTTGGTCTGCACTTACCAGCGAGGGCCAGGCTGAGCGACTGGAATCGTAACTCGTGATCTAGACCATAACGCAGCAGAGTACGATTCCCCTGAGTCATGTTTCTTTTTAATGGATCTCTCCTTTCCGTTGTTAATTTTTCATAACTCGATCCGTTCAAAAAGTATCTAAGGAACCCATACAAAAAATTTGAATTTCTGCCTATGGGCTGAAACGATGTGTAGTAGATGAACCGCAAATCAGCTAGTATACATACAAACACTGTCTAGGCACTGAAACGAGCAGAAACATCAAATTGTGCTGAAAAAAAAAGATTTATTCATTTAAGCAATTATTTAAAATATTTTAGAGGCCGCAGTTAGGAGCATAAGTAATTGAGTATGAACGGTAAACGTATGCAGACTACAATAAAAGAACATCAAGGAAACGCAGATGCAATAAATGAATTATAACTCAAGAACCATTTAAAGATACCGTTGACAACACCGCGGTGTTGAAGGGGTTAGGGCGCTCTACTGCTCTGCCCGAGGATGCGGGATCTGATCCCGGCCGCTGTGGACGATTTTCAATGAAGGCGAAAGGAAATCCGGCTGTGCGCTGTGCGATGTCAGTGCACGTTAAAGAACTCTAGCTGGTCGAAATTTCCGAAGCCCTCCACTACAGCATATCTCATAGCCTCAGTCAGTTTGGGCCGTTAAACAACATGAACCATACCTTACCAACCAACCTGTTCCTAACCACAGAACTTAACACGGGAAAATATAGCGCAGGAAATGAAAAGTAACCATCAAACAAAACCCCAAAAATATGCTATAATGTACACCTAAGAAATACAATTGAAAAAGGAACACCGCAAAAACTAAACAAAATCAACGTTACAGGTAACGTAAACAGCCGTAAGCTACAGCCATGTGGAAATTTCATAAATAATACCAGTGAGTATTGGTTGAACAACTCTCCAAAATATGTCTCGCTTAGCTATGGAAACTATAATGACAGGAAGGTAATTCGAAAGTAATATTACTCGAGAGAGTGCACGCGATCCGTATGACTAAGTGGTACCACTGACGTGTGTAGATCTTTGTTGATTATGTAGTCACCGCAATGTTCTTGAAAAGGCGGCGAGGGCAGTGCGACACGTAGCGGGAGCACCGGAGGATATCAAATCAGCCAAGGTTAAAGTCACGATTTACTTGCGTTGCTCATGCGCTGAAATCGTAGGTTTTGGTCATACAATTTGCAGAACGTAAAAAGAAGGATAGCGACGCTCCGTACACGCGCACATGCGGCCACAACTACTTAGAACTGCTTACTCAGTATTACAAACGACTTCATATCAATAGAACTGCACAATAAAAAATACCTATTGGAAGTTATTTTTAAATAAAAATAACGTTTTTTCTTATTGGCTTTGCGAAGCAGCTCTCGCCTTCGTTTCTGAAGGCATGCAGGTGGTTATTATTTGTTCCATCAAGAGCTGTGTACTGGTACCTCTATATCGCGTTACCATCGCACTTATTAGAGGCCGATTGTTGTATATCTACAACAGCATGTAGTACAGAGTTTTTATTACCAGCACGTCGACACAGTGAAACCAAGTTACGTAGTGAGGTCTCATGCCGCATTCAGAAACAGTCTTAAAGAGACCGATCAATCAATATAGCAAGATGTTTCTCTTTCGTGAGGACCTTAAAAGTGCAGCAATCAGAAGAAAGACAGATTTTCATTTGTCAAGATAGCCTGCTATCTCGCGAAAATTCATCTTTTAACTAGTCGTCGGTCTTCAGATTTGCTGACAAATAAATTCTCCGAATGGAACATGACCCATCTTTCACAGGACAGAAAGACACTGACAGCGAACAGTTCGCACACTTCCCGGTTTTTCTATTTCGTATCTATGTCTGGTGTTGTTGTTTACGGCCACTCTTTCAAATTACATGCATGCATCATGCTTACTTCTTGCTCCTCGTGCATTGTGCAGTGCTGCTCATCCCATCGTTGCAGGCACAATACCTCAAGTTGAAATAATATTTGGCAGTCTTCAGTCGTGCTTCTTAACCAAACCGGAACTGCTTACATTAAAAGGCCAGCGCACATGGCAACCTTGAAAGCAATCGTTGTTTGGGTACAATGTCTGGCATGAAACCGCTTCCGCCAAGACTGTCCCGCCACACGAATGGTCGACCGGAGTTCCATGAGCCAGGCAATGCGACACATGTTTACACAGTGCACACTACTGAGCGACCCAACGTACCAGGGACGGCCAGAACGAATGAAGAGCGTACCGTTAGCCATTTATCATTTGTCACCGTGGAAACAGTGAGCTGCCGTCTTGCTATTCTTAGTCTAGCCGTGTCGCTTTGTAATACGCATGCGTATGATGTCAACAAATGGCAGTGTCCATTAGTCCGAAGTCCATTGCTTGTCCAGCTTGGTCAAAAGCAAGCACGCCATGCTTTTAGTTTGGTGTTGCGAAGTATTTTCTTGATTTGGCGATATTTCTTACAGGTATTAATGTTCTCAGCTTGCTTATGATGTTTGGAAAAAGCCCGGAAAGTGTAATTTTGTTCATAAAACTCTCAAGTTCTACAATCCTCCTGTACAATATTTATTGTATGCTGCCGCAAAGCAATAAGCACATTGTACCTGGATTCGTTAACGTAGGTAGAAAAACGTAAACATGGACGGGAGTCCACGAGCCCACTAAGATGTCAGTTTGCTAAAGTGGTTCTCGTATTTAGTTTAAGAATTCGGCAGTCGGCAGTTTAATTTCCTAAGCACCACAAAATATTTTCCTGCATTCACTGGGATTTTGAAATCTAGTTTGACAGATATTCTACCCAGACATCCATTAAAATGTGCTTGTAAAGAGCGATAACTTCGTCCCCGTTGGGTGACTGCCTAGTTTGTAGATTTTTGTTTGGAGACGAGCTAATTAGTGGCCCGACCCATTTCAGAGCAAAGTGTCTGAAACCATGATGACACCCCGGGGAGAAAGATTGAAATCTTATCCAGGGCACTGTTCTGAGCTAGCAGAGCGAATCGCATTAAGCACTTCGCACTTCGTGCTACGTTTGTTGCAATTAAAACTACATTAAGGAAGAGCATCCCCTCGGACACAGGAGTGCCAATCGATTCGAGAGCACAATTCTCTCTAAGCAGTTGTCTTCAGGGACGACTTCGCGGAGCTGCTTTGTTGGCAATTATTGCACACCTAAGCGTACCGTGTACTATATTATTGTTCACGGTGTACAAGAAACGCTTGTCCCGCTACTGCGCATTTATTGATTGGAGCCAACGTGGCAGTTGCACGCAACACTGCCGGACATCTAGCGCCATCTGTCGCCCTCGAGGCGACCTGCACAGGAGCGGTGACAGCGCCTGAACACGCTCAGTCCCCGTATAGCCTGAGAACGGTATCATGGTACACAATCGTCGACATCATCATCATCATCATAACCAGTCAGACCATACTCACTGCCAGCCAAACGACTCTGACATATCCATTTAGCTAATTAGTTCCTGTAGTCACTGCAATGTAATTCGAGCAAACCTCCTAACCTCCCCCGCCAAACTAAGTGTCCGCCACCTCCTGGCATGCTTGCTTTCTCCTGGAGTTACCCTTAGAAAAAATTGTGTTACCCTTAGAAAAAATTGGGTTACCTTCACCTTACATTGTATTCCGCATCCATGCCCATTTTCTCTTCATTTCGACTGAAACATTAGTAACTCATGTTTATTCCCTGACCCCTCTATGTACGCTTCCTATACCCAATCGTTAGGTCTCTTCTGTGCTAATGTGTAAACTCTTTCTTATTAAAAACCTACTGCATTCTGGCAAATATTTCTGAACATTGGGCTAACATGCTTCGTCAGCTTTGAGCCTTTTCATCTCTCTTTGCGGTGGACAAGTGCGACATAACCAAGCATTCGTTTCCCCTCGTTCTGCCCGGAAAGTTCAAGCCCTAGGACACATACGCTAACTGATATCTATAGCAATGAGACATTCAAAGTTTAAATATATTAATCAAGGTTTTTCTTAATTGGCTGGTATATGTCAGTCAAAACTGTCTTGATAAGGAACATTTGCCGCCCACTTGGAGCACACATAACGTATCTAACGATATCATAGTGAACTGATTTTTTTGGTTACATTTCCTGAATAAATACAGCCGAGCTTCATATTTGTTCCAACCACGGCTGCAGCAGTTATCAAGCAAGCGCGATCATTCTTTTTCACTCTTCCCCTTCTGGTGGGTGCTAGTGCTTGTTTGGGTCCACAGGTGGCGCCAGCACAACCTTGCCGCGGTGATCGAGTACGAAGAAAGCAAGAATTTTCAAATGAACGCTAAAAGCGACGTATCTCTGCAAAGTGAGCGGGACTTCTAATTTGCAGCAGATGGTCAGCGGTGAACAGTGAGACCTTGAGTAAAGGGAAATGTTTACTGCTGTTAGCGTCTAAGATTTTCTCCAGTAGCTGGCACCCTCCGCTGTATACCTTTAGGGTGCCTCGATGTAGCGCGCCGCCGTACAGGGTGGAGACACCGCCGCCGACGGCGCCATCTTGGGGCGAGCGTAGACACGGCGGGCTATGGAGCGTTGGCCCGATTTCTTGTTCAGCACGCTCTTGCGCTAGCAGGTTCAGCTGGTTAACGTTTTTACACACATACTCGCAATCCTGAGAGCTTTCTTGCTCGAAAAAAAAAATGTGAAAGCAACTACTGCTTGCTAGCATGCATAGTACTAAGAGGAAATGATCAAATTGCAGATGGTAAGCATTTACTATTTCGCCGTCACGGATGTTCAAATGCGGTTATTTTGACGTCTGGCTGTTTTATAAAACAATGCATTTTGCACTGCCGGACATGAATGAGTTTATGAGGTGCATAACATTCAATTGCGTCTATTGCTATAGATCAACAACCATGTGTACGTTTCAGGGAGCCGTATATCGAAAATAACTTGTATCGCAATGGCCCATCGTAAACCGTAGAAAAGACATAGCAAAAAACGATGCGTAAATCAACCTTTGACACTTGTCGCATGCTGGTGCACATTGCATTTTATTCCAAAACAATCCTTATTAAGACTTTGAAGCTGATTTTAGATGCAGGCCTAGGAGACATCTTTTAATAAAAGTTGGCGCCAGCTACAGTTTTGCTGCCGTAGACATCATTCGATTTTTCTGGCTGACTTAACCAACTGAAGTAAATGCGCAAGCGCATCGCCCCAAACCGCTCTAACAGTCTGTTCATAAGCTTTGGGTATCCCGCGCAAAAATTTTTACACGCAATCAAACAATGTCGGGGCAGCTGTTGACTTGAGGAGCCACCGTCCATACACTGTGTTTGCCCTCGAACTGGCGCTGAAATGAGATAGGCGACGAAACAGTCATTTTGCGTATTTTGTAGTGTGCACGCAAATGAATGAAATAATAAAAACATTATGGAAGCAATGCGATATTTACATGTACGATCGCAAAATTTTTCCATGAATGCCAAACCAGCGACTGCACTAATTCGGGTGTCAGGCGGTCAAATTTAGCTTCACCTAAATTTGCCTTAACCTCCGACGAGTACTTGCTGTTACAACAGGGTGTGAATATCTCCTCGCGATGCGTAATTATAATACAGGGAAGGAAAAGCTGCATTCGGGATGAACTGTTGTACTGCGCAAGAACCTTGCTTCCTCACGACCGCTTTCACAAGATGATGCCGCTACACCTTCCAGCTCACGAGAGCAGTTTCTTTGAGACTTGTCGAGCTGCCAATCATATGCTTAAAACGACCTAATTTTCGTGAGAACCCAAATTTTTATATTATTGCGAATCTCAAAAACCTTGCGTAAAACTGCTCCTGTGTATAATAAAAAAAGAACGGCTTCAGAAGACCTGTTATTTCGGTTTCGCGAAATATTGTACTAACGATAAGCCCACTTGCCAAATTCCAGCGCGGCCAACTCAAGGGGTGTTTTTTGTTTTTTTTTTTCGACCAAAATAATTGTTACAAACTGCGTCTCACTTCCTACTCTGTCGCGAGATGACATGCCATCCGTCGCTCTCCAATGTATTATTTCCCGAGAAGAACAGAGGAGATTTAATCTGTGTGAATCTGAAGCCTCGGCGGTTGCCACCAGCTTTCAAGATCGAGTGTAAAGGGGAGAGATCGAAAGGGCACAATGGTGCATTCCTTTGACAAGTACCAGGCTCGACCTTCTCCACATGTTCTTGGTGCGGCTATGAACACAGAAAGGCAGATCCTCAACAACAGATATTATTGTGTGATACTACGCGTATGATACTAAAGTCGAGTGTCACTCAATGAAAGTTACACTAAATTTCCCCGAGTGACTACAACATAAGCAGACGCAATTGTCCATATATTTAGTTTATAAGCCCTCACGTACGCTGAAAATTCAAAATTTACACTTAAAAACATAGCGCGCTACTCCCGATGCCAGGCAATGCGATGCTTCGACCTGCTTCAACGTTTAAGAAGGCAGACCAAAATCTGTTGCGCACAATGCTAGACGGGAAGCCAAAAACCGCACAAAGCTCGTGATTACAAGGAAATGGGTGAAGCGGCGTGAGAATGTCATTCCAAACAGAAGTGCGTAACTGCGTTGGGCGAGTACAAAAATATCTTTTAAAACGATTTCGTATAAACAGATACAGACCGCAAGAAAGACGACACGCGCGCATACGCAAGCGCTTGTGTGTGTTTGTCATCTTTTTAGTGGTCTGTGTCTGCGCTAGACCTTTTTACACGATTGAAATGCACCTATTCGCTCAAAAAAATTATGAATGCGTTAAAGAAGCACAGGTATTGTGGCTTACTTCGCAGTCTTCACGCTTCACTTTCGCGTCCCATACATTCTCCGTCTCTTATCCCATGAAGAACGAAAACATCTGGCTCCTTTTTTTTTCTTTTTTGCTGAGCCAGCACACAATGGAACACAACAGCCTGGCATGCTGGTTTTTGCGACTGAACACAGTTCAATCGCCCAGCACCCAGCGCACAGCGCAACCGCTTCGGACACTCCGCAGCAACGGCCCGAAGCGACTTGCCCCTAGATGGCGACCGCGGCGGCACGAGGCATGCCAAAGGGTGTCACCACCCTGTACGGCGGCGCTGGTATCGAGGCACCCTATATACCTTAAATGCAGGTGGGGAACCTTCCTCTGCGGCGGCGACACATGATGGAAGAGATCGAGCGCTACAAAAAACACGATTATAGAAGTTGTTTTGATAATCTGCTCATACCGAAGTTACGCAAAAGGCGAGAAGATATCCACGACAACTACAGGGTCAATCACGCTTGCAGGGAGCACGGGTCTACGTGCCCACGCACCTGCGGAGCGCCGTTTCAACTTAATCGCCAGAAAAGTAGTGCAGAGTTGTCCATGAGAGCTGGGAATCTGAGGTGGGGCTTCGCTCAATCTATCACTGGGCATCAGTTAGCAACCGGATTTGGCGGAACGCTGCTCCGCATATGGGCAGCGATGCGGAGTTGTTTTCCCGCTAAGTGACACTGCACATGGTATCCGTGCTAATGGCTTTGCAATGCGAGCGTCATTGTCCAACATATTTCACACAACACGATTAAGACACATTTACCTGTCGCAGTTTCATTCATTTTCATTTCATTTATTTTTGACAGAGACAGTTACAGAGTACATGCTTATTTGAATTTTGTTCTCGTTCTGTCAGGTTAGCTGATGTAAAAGGCTTATACAATTGTCTCACGAGGCCTCTGAACCTATATTTCACACAAACGCATCAGATAACGGAGCGACGAAAAAAAAAAAAACACCACTGATAGGGAGACAAAACCTGAAAAAGGGCTTAATTGCAGTCATTAGGTACAGTAGTGAATGTCGTTACACGCGCTAACGAGAACAAAGCAACTAAAATACACGGACACACGGAACTATTTTTGCACATAGAACTTTACACAGACAGTTTCGATTTGCACAGAGAAGATAGCTAGATTTTAAAGATTAATACAAAATGCACGGCACTGAGTCAGATAGAACAATTTCCGATACATTATCTTCACCAAGAAGGAGATGTTTAACCCGTTAGTTAAACCCAGACGGTGAATTTGATTCGCACAAGGCGTCGACAAGCGGGGATAACTATTTAGCAGTTCGGGAATTTGATGGCTAACTAGCTGTATTGCGTACGACGTTCGAGCTCTGTTTTTTACATACTTGCTATCTCGTAAATGATAATTACAATTCTGGTGCCTACAGACCCTATTCACTATCAGGTTTAGCAGGCGGCCGAGACGCCATAACAATGGGCGTTTCGAAATTCCTCCTCCTCCTCCTCCCTGCTCCTTACCTGCGTCCTCCCTGCTGCGCGCCGCTCATTTGTTGGACACTTGAGAAGCCGTTTGGAACCCAGTCCAACCAGACCTCGGATTTCACCAACGCTCTACCCCGATTCGCCGTAGGCCCTCTCTCTCTCTTTCTCTCTCCCTCTCTCATGTTGCGTTGTGCGTGCCATGGCCCGCGTTTCTGTCAGCGCACGTTAAAGATCCCCAGGTGGTCGAAATTACTCTGGAGCCCTCCCCTACGGCTCCTCTTTCTCTCTATCCACTTTCATTCCCACTTTCCTCCCTTCCCTCACGGCGCGGTTCGGGTGTCCACAGAGCAAGTGTGACAGTTACTGCGCCTTTCCCTTCCTGTGAACCAATAATGAACCCGCGTATCGATGGAGGCGAAACGAAGAGGCGTCCGTGTGCTGTGCGATGTCAGCGCACGTTAAAGATCCCCAGGTGGTCGAAATTACTCCGTAGCCCTCCACTACGGCTCCTCTTTCTCTCTTTCCACTTTCACTCCCACGTACCTTCCTCCCTTCCTACACGGCGCGGTTGCGGTGTCCATAGAAAACAAGTGAGACACCGCGCCTTTCCCTTCCTATCAATGAATCAGTTTTTTTGTTTTTTTTGTAAGTAAAGCAGCAACGACGTCACGTGAATAAGCTCTATAGGATGCATGTGTGACCCAATGGTAATACTAACCTACGAAGTTTCCATATGCATAGGCAGCTACACTGCTTTGAGAGGAGCTTAAAGGATAGGTGCGACACGATAGACTGAGTGGCCCACTGGAAATAAACTTCTACGTGCCACGCTAGTGCACAGTGTACCTAGTTGTAAGACTCTCGGAGCGCACTTCGATCTTCATTTCGTGATAATGCAAATAGCCTTTGGGCTCAAAACGGTCCCATTTTCTTGGTTTTCTGTGTAGATTTTGTCACCACATAATAAGAAAATAATTACTTGAACACGCATATGCAATGTAGATGCGGAAAGAAGTCAGAAACCACGATTCTGTGGTATGCATAATTAACTTCACTTCACAGAATTTTGCCAAGCAACAAATTATAAGAGTTACCCAAGGATAACATCTTAGCTTACTGGCATTTACTGAAATGCCTCATTTTCCCGATTAAAAAAAAGAAACCTTCATAATTGTTAGCTTCATACTAAAATGGCGAATTAACGTAATGCGAATGGGTGTAATAAACGCTAGATGTCACCAAAATGACATATCAATCATTAATAATAATAATAATAATAATAATAATAATAATAATAATAATAATAATAATAATAATAATAATAATAATAATA
>JAJIZL010000159.1:1193501-1226629 GCA_023969395.1 Amblyomma maculatum
GACGTCCATCCATCCATCCATCCATCCATCCATCCATCCATCCATCCATCCATCCATCCATCCATCCATCCATCCATCCATCCATCCATCCATCCATCCATCCATCCATCCATCCATCCATCCATCCATCCATTGTAGCTGCATACTCGAGTATGAACGATCATTCTGCCTTTTGCGTATACGTCTCGTAAATTTCCACCTCCTTTGCTAAGCCACTATGAACTCACGTAATGGCGTAGTCTTCGACAGAACCTTCTACGAGTGCTGCTGCTACTGTCGATCGGCGAGAAAAATTTCGACGAGGAAGCGACAGGCTTGAACGTTAACACTTAAGACCGGACACTCCCATCGTACTGCGCGGCCTTTAATGTCGACGCTAAGAAATCGCAGTGGCTACCAGTCTTTATGCGCGATCTACTTAGGATCACAATTGTTATTGGCCCACTTCAAGCTACTACCAAAAATGCATCTTATTGATTATATGTGTGGACGACAAATCGATGCGACCTGCATGAACTATATGTGTTACTCCTGTTATCACATGCCGCTACTCGTCCTCCTGCGCGATAGCACAGCAACTCACACTTGATTAAAACTGTTTCCTTCCAATCTGTACTTGGTTTATGCCAAACAGAAAATGGGCCAGCACGCATGCATTCCTGCAGTGGAATAATCTAGGTGTAGCTGATTAGGCCGCCAGTGCTTTCAGATGGGTGAATGGGAGGGGAATTGCAACCAGGATCCTTGAATCCGTAGTGAGGTTGAGATGCAACATCTAAGCCAAGCTGACACTGTCGTACTGGTTGATTAAAGTGGGGCACTATATTAATGTTCGCTTGTCATGCGAGTAACGGGGTAGCTTACGGCTGTATTATAAAGTCTACGTGCAAATTGACGGGGACATTGGTAAAGGGATTGCAGATGAAGAAAGTAGCACAATGCATTTATGAGAACTGCTTTGCTAAGAGCAGCCATTACCGCTGTACGGTGATGCCCCTGATTAAAAGATGCACAAAAATTGACTCCAGAGCCTTGAAACAATAAGAAATACCAAATTACTATGACACAAAATTGCGCCAAACTTAAGTTCGCTGCGGTAGAATGGAAAATGTAAAACGGTGGTGCACCACCGAATCCCCTTATCTACGGATGATACAATGGGTAGCAATCT
This sequence comes from Amblyomma maculatum, assembly GCA_023969395.1. Taxonomy (NCBI): domain Eukaryota; kingdom Metazoa; phylum Arthropoda; class Arachnida; order Ixodida; family Ixodidae; genus Amblyomma; species Amblyomma maculatum. The sequence continues at coordinate 1,194,673 of JAJIZL010000159.1, forward strand.
CGCTGACTTGGTGCTTGATGTCTTCTTTGGTGCATTCTCAGGAGAATGGGTCCTTGAATCAACATTTTGTGTGAAACGAATACCTAGTTACATGGCGTTCTTAGGGAGAATCTGCACGTGCAGCTTTGAAGTATACTTCACTCATGATCATAATCAGATTTATGCTTGTGATCATTCACTAAGCTCTATATTCAGGTCCGTAGCAACTGGTAACCTACTTATTGTTTCAAGACGCGTTTATTGTAATGAACTCGTGCTTACAGACTACGCGAGCTCGGCAAAAACGAGATAAATGTGACAATGGGTGTAACATGGCTTCCGCGCACAGTTCCTGTGCCTCGGAGCAGTAAGGTGAGGACTGTTCCAGGGCCTGTTTCGAGAAGGGTGACCTAAACAAATCCGAAATGAATAGTAGGACGGACCAGTACCACCTGATGCTTTGGCCTGGTCTCCCGATATATTAGAAGGCAACAAAAGTCATACTACACCTGAATTAAATTTCTCGTTTTCTTTATTCGTAAAAAAAAAAAAACGTTTTCCCACCATTTCACGCCAATAATGGCACTGTGTTGATTTAGTACCTGAGCGAGAATCTATGAGGAAAGATGATCAAGCATAGAACTCTACACAGCGTCTTTTATGGCTCCATTGTTCATTTCAGTTGTATGCCGTGTGGTAAGAATATAGAACATATGCGGAACGATTGAATATACCTCACGCCGAAAAGGAGATTTCATTTCCGTATTTTCCTAAGAATAAGCTCCATTTATTTTCAGACGTAATAGCATTCTTCGAGTCCTTATTGCTTGTGCCGACATATCAGGAGTCACACGTCTCTGAAGGGAGTCATGCGATGATTTAGCAATATATTTCTACAAGACAGTCTTAAGTAAGGAAAAAAAAACATCTTCTCGAGAACATTTACGACGTCGTTAAGTTTTACAGCAACGGAGACTACGCTGTGCCTTAGAACGCAGTGGCTTGTGACGGAGAATGCACGGTCGTAAATTACTGCCGAATGGAACAGCTCCGTCTCGGCAGTGCAGCTGAGGCAATACATCTGAGGGTATTTCATAACTTTTGTAGTCCTAACGTGTTTGCTTCTTCCCAATTTCTTCCCAAACTTATTAAGTCTGCCAGAGATATGAAAATGTTTATGACATGGCGTCGACGTAAGGATCGATATTAATGCTTCCGCTGTTTACGACCCATATTTTAAATTAACCTTGCTTATACACCAAGAAACATTGAGAATTTCCTGCGAAATAAAATTTCTGTCAAAGCTTAACAAATCAGACCTTGCACGAATAATGTTCCGAATATTGTTTATTCTCCTAATATTTGTTTGGTCGAACATTCAGGGGAATCCGCGAAGGTGGATACAAAATTTTAAAAAGGGAGTGAGTACTCATTGGCATCCACCTAAGTGCAGCCATACGGCTACCAAAGAAAGCTGTATAGCTTTCTCAGGAACGTCACAGTTAAAGAAAACCGACTTTTTTCGGGGTTCTAATCCGGAGTTGCCGCATGTCTGGGGCAGTCACTTTATAAATTGAGCTAACCAGGACCGCCACCAGATCAGATGGTAGAGCGAGAGCGAATTGATCAATAAATCGAAATGGGAAGGGCGTTTGTTGGTCGAAAAAGTAAGGAACTTTTTTGTCGCTTTAGTATCACATCGTTCATTTTTAAATATAGTTTAATAAGCTGTTGGTATTTGTTCCAGCATCCGCCTGTGTTCCTTCTCCCCTGGTTTCATCCGCCTTCTATACTCCTAGCGTTCCATGCCCTCAAAGTTGTCGCTAAATGTTTCTAAAATTTCACTAGAGAAACCCTCACAAAGATATCTTTACTAAGACATGACTTCAACCCGACTGAGAAGTTCTGAGCTCATTCGGTGCGCTCAGCATTCCTCTGACAAAATGAGTTTTTTCAGTGTAGCCAACCTAGCCTTCTACGGCGCTCCCAGCATATAACTGTTTTAGTAATTTCTCAGTCTCTAAGGTTCCATAGCGGATGAATGATGCCAGAGACGCCATTTGCTAATCAGAGTTAGGCTGGAAGTTGCCTTTCCGAAAGTCGTAGAAGCCACCGTCGTCTTTCGTCATCTCACAAGTAATTTGTAATACTTCACTTACACTCAAATATCGCCGTTGTTTTCGTGGGCGGCAGGCATTGCTTCCTCGGCGGCTCTTACGCAAGCAGAACAGTAAACAAGTGTCGCTGCTGAAGGGCTTTAGAAGAGGTCATTATAGAGAAAGAATTGGCCTCCTGTCGACAAACAGGGTCATGATTACTTCGCTTGCTCTATACATAATGTGAGCATACTGACAAATGCGCTCAGGCTTGTTTATCACTATGCACACGTTGTTACTGGAGCCCCAAATTTTTATTGCAGAAAAAGCACCTTTTTTTAGTACCTTAATTATTGTGTAATTATTAATTATTTAATTACACAACTGTCTCTAATCAGTAAATAATTAGACATTGGTTAGTAAGCAATACCTATTAGTAATTAGTAATTATTTAGCGATAATCGGTAATCAATAAGTAATTATAAATTAATTATTAGTCGTTAATTAGCCAGCACTTAGTAACTGCTCATTGATTGCCATATGGCCATATAAGGCACGCATTCGCGCATACTGGGGTGGTGCTGTGTGATTGGTCGAGACCTCCATGGTGTCATCCCGTCTCGACCAATCAGAGCCGCCGCAAAAGCGTGACACTTTTGCTGAAGACAACGATGAGGCAGTAAAGGCTTTCGCCTTAAAAGAGCTCTGCATGTTGTATTAGGACGCCTTAACTTATACCACTGGTTACAAAAAGATCATGTCAAAACTGGAAACTGAGCTTGTCTTAACACGGTTATCATCAGTTCCTCGTATTGCGTGGTAACCGATTGAAAATCGATGTGAATGTTTCGCAGGAACCACCTTGGGATGACCGAATGGAGCTGGCCGTAGAAATTGTTTCCCACTCCGACACCGGCAGTTGGACCACCGGCCGACGCTGTCCGTTATGAACTATAAAATATTTCTGTTATATGTCAATTGATTACCACAACAGGTAAAACAAAGCTTCTCTTGATGGCAGTGCCTGTTAGCTTCTTTCTCATATATTTCATAATGAGGCCGTTTTTTTCCTACCCTTCTTAACGAGGGTTTCGATCCTGGCAGCTGAGATTGCCGTGGACAACATAAGCGGCTTCTTTTTTTGCACATATCGAAATCCGTCTTTAATACAGGATGTAGTGCGTCTGCTGCTCTGAACGAGGGTAGCGCTGCTGAGATCTATAAGGTAAAAGTGCCCAGCACCCCCCCCCCCCCCCAATAATACGTCCGAAATATAAATTAAAAAAGAACTATACTGTTGCCTCCTTTGCTCAGTGTATGGAGCACACTACGTGATATTTCAGGAGGTAGCGAGTTTGGGTCCCACAGCCAAGTATGTGCTCTTTTTATCCTTGTAATGAATAATTTGTCTTCAATAAAATATTTACTCTAGTTATTTTCTCAAAAATCATCACTGGGAATCGTAAAATAGTTAATGAATGATTACGATACTAAGCAATGCGAAATTCTGGCCCTGTTCGCCTGTTATAGCAAGCCCCAGGGAGACTTCCGCACCTTTGCTAATTTAACGTTGGTTCACTAATGGCGTCAGTGGTACTAGGACGAAGGCACGCTCGGCGCCGCTGGCCTCTCTGGCGCCATCTCTGAGCGAGCAGAGGGATCAACTCCCGCTCCTCGTGAAAAAACATACAACCGGCTAGGGGGCCTCGATGCGCGCATCGAGGCACAACCAAGGAGAAGCACAAAAAAATGAAAGAGCGCTGCAGAATCTACATTGGAGTAATGCAAAAGCACGAATGCTGCTGTTGGTTGCTTCTGGTTGCTTCTAGTAGCTTAACGGGGGACATGGGTCTTTCGAACCAAAATATCGCGAAAAAATTACTTTTTAGAAAATGTGATTTTTCGAAATCAGGAGCTCATTATCTACCTATCTGCTAAGTTTTTCCGGCGGCTAGCTGGCGCCATCTCATAGCCTGGGATGCAAAATTTCCGGAAATATTGAAGGCTGTAAAAACAAACTAACAAAGAAAGAAGTATTTCCAAAAATATTACAGAAACGTATCAATTATTTTAATAATCATGATGCGTAGTTGCACTGAACTTTCAGAGCTCATTCTTTTTTACTGCTCGTGCATACATTGCGCCACTTATTTTTGTCATAAAAAGAAATAAATTACACTTTAAGTGGTTCAAACCATCAGCTTTTGTAGTCTGGCTCTGCGCTTGCAAATTATGGCGTCTTGATGAGAACTCCGATTTTACCATGGAGTGGGAAAGGAACTGGTGGAATACACTGAAGTGACACCAAGAGCAGGAATAGGCTCAAGGGGCATGCAGTATAGAAGCTGGATTTCATTCGTTCTAACTTTAAGCTTACAGACTCTAGGTTTATGAGCAGCACCGCAAATAAAAGGAGCAATGATTTACTGGTCCTGTTGCTCTGTCGCCTTTTCCTAGGTGCATGGTTTTTTTGTCACACAATTTTTGAGTTCTAATTTGTATTCTTTATTGAAGCAGTATGTGCAGTTAAACCTGTATGTCACGTTTTGCAATAAGCCTTGAGGGATTAAGGTCTGTCAAAGTTCTTGCTCTTTCTCTTGTTTCGTTCCAGTAGTTTTATATTTACGTTCAGGGGTGTGTTTTTTCCCATGGGTTCTCTTTTACTGTCTGATGTTTATCCCATTATTTATAGAATCACATACGTGACCGGAAGCACAGGTCACATTACTGCTTGCTCTTACTTGAGCTTCATGTTTTCGTGAGAATTTTATTATCGAGTTGAACGTTTACCGCATTTCGTGTATATGAACTATACGGAAATGAGTTCTGGGCATAGTTCAGCATTTTAAAGTACATAATGACTTCTTTTTCAGCAAAGGTTTTTAGATAGTTTATTGTTTATCTTATATTTCCTTAGGTCAATGATATCGCAATGATTATTTGCGATGTTCTTGTGTTCGCTCTTCCTAGATTGTTCTCATCTGCTCAAGTTCAGATATTGTTCTTTTAAGTCCAGTTAATTTTGTATGCTTTCAAAATTTATCGTATGTTTTCTAATGACTTTTCAGTGAAGTAATGTTTATACTAATGAAATTAAAGAATATCAAAATGAAGGTCATGATTTAGAGGTTTCTTAAAGTACCCTTCTCTTTAAAATGATTCGATTGCGTATTGTTATGGTGGTCATTGTCTAGTAGTTAAATAAATGTTCAGCGAAATGTAAACGCTTGTAATTGATGCTGTGAACTGCAAGTTTGGTCATATTTCCACCATGTTCTGCAATTAGCGACCGTAAGTCCTTTTTGTAAAGAAAGACAATTTATTGTCGCCAAATGTTAAAACTGAGTCTAAACTGCCCGTTGCCTTAGTAATTGATTTTCGTTTCTTATGTGTAAGGGGTACTGTTATAGACAAGACTTCTCAGGTGTGCAGTTGATCACTGTAATATTTTCTCCTAAAACTATACTTGAGGACGGGGTTTTCTGGCTACGGAGCCAAAGCTACGGGGGCGGAGCTGTCATCATAGTGCTACTACACCATGTAGTTGTCACATCTGGCCTCAAGTACGGTTTTCGTTTCCATTACGCCTTTACTTGCAACGATGAATTCCGAGCCTCCAACGAAACAGAAATGTCTTTTTTTACACTACTGAAGGCCTATATGAAGGTATATTCACAGTCAATGAATATCACGCGCTACGTACGCTGCCGAAACAAGCGCATTGCGAAAGCGCATAGAAAACGACGGGTAGACGAAACAGCCGACGTACGCTTCGGGCGATTCCCGACAGATGGCGCGACCATCCCGTTTGCACGAAGCCGTGCACTGGTTTTAAAATACATTACACTAACTTTGTATTGGCCCATATTGTAGTAGAATTCTAATGTAATAACAGCATAAGCATTTCTATAACAATAGAGTATATTCAAGACCACGATCGGCGTAATTTAACAGGGGACTACATTCTGCTGCGCATTAAGCTGATGTGTTTTGACTATGTAGCTTTGGCTGCATAGCCACAAAACCTTGTCCGGGATACAGCTATTGCGGCTGCTCCTACGAAGGCGCTACCCCAAATTATTAACCTAGATAATGAAGTGATCACGCATAATAGCATGTCTTTTCCCTTCAGCCACAATTTCTTTTTCACATCCCTAATTTTATCCGCAATTCTGAACTATGGTTTGTAAATAACGTGCAAATAATTGAGCCGAGGTAATTATTACGAATAAATGTATACATGAATCCGTATGTCAGGAAGAGTTTGCAACCCTTAGCTCAGGCAGCGGGGTAGGAAGGCAACGCGGTAATCTAGCTAACACGGTCGTGTCAACGTCAACGCCAGAATATTCACTTCGTCCTAGCCACTAGAAAAAAGCGCACTTTCGACAGGACACAGGGAGGACATGTACCACCTGGCCCGGCTACTTTCCTTGATTCGTCCTGACGCACGTTTTAGCTTCTAAAGCGACCTTGCGCATGACATTTGTCTAAAAATAATCGTATTGACTTGAAAATTATCCTCTTAAAGTCTTGTTTCTTCGTTTTTTTTTTCTTCTGTGCACAACCAGTCTAATAAGCGTTGCTTTCATGTTACAAAGAAAAACTGTAAAATTTGATAATGATCACACATTGTTAATGACGGTAAAATAAAATTATTTACAATATTGAATTTTTTTACTGTGTCAATATAAATGGTGCTCAAATGTACTCTATGTGTTTTAGGTTAAAGCCTAAGCAGTAAATGACGCGAGTCTTTCTTGCAACTAATCTATTTACCTAATCCTCTGGTCATCCATCTATTTTTAATGATATTTTTGTTGCTTCGCTCAGAATTCTACATCTCTACGATCAAAATATGATCTATACTTTGTGCACATTTTTTGCCCTTACAAGAAATATAATATTGGTTCTGCCTCTTCCATAAATTAAAGATGTTTTTCATCACCTAATTGTGACGAAGCGGCGGTTCTGCATCTCTGTCAGAGCACGGGTTATCACGCATTTTGTTCCTGTTCAATGTATGATGCCTCCATGGCGGTTACGGCTCACCGGTTCGGTATAGCAAGCAAGACAAAAGAGAACTAGGCTATCAGTAGCGTAGGAGTATCGGAGACAAATACCCACATAAAATGGAATGTGCTTTAAAGAACCCCAGGTGGTCGACATTTCTGGAGCCCTCTACAACGGCGTCTCTCATAGCCTGAGTCGCTTTGGAGCGTTGAACGCCACAAACTAAGCAAAATATAAGAATCTGTCAGGAAAATATTCATCTCGAACAAGGCAGCTGCTGTAATGACGGCTGTAGAGTACGGTGACAAAAAAAAAGAACAGCTCCTTTTGGGGAAGCAATAAGAGCGATGACCCTTGCGTGTTTTCTTGCATCTTGAGTGTTTCTCAATTTGTCTCACTGTGTTTCATTGTATTGTTTTATCCGTTCCTATTGCAGCTGTTATTAGTTATTTGTTTTGCATAGGACCCACAAGGCTGACGAGCCCGTTCAGGCTGCTAATCCGGAAGTCTTCTACTTCCTTTAATGAAAAAATGAACTCGCTTATCAATATTGCCATCGTGAAGGGATTTAAGCACAAAATGAATTGGAGGAATGCATACCGCACTTAAGGGCTGAGAGGTGGGAGACCCTAAGCTCCTCCTTATTGCTGGTCGACCTCCTCGCGTATACCGTTCTGAAAAAAAGATGTGGAGGAGTGGGAGGCAAGCAAAGGGCTGAGAGCTCACACAGGATTCCTCTATTTAATTTGCACATTCATTGAAGTATAACATCATTAGGTGTAATATCAAATGCTTTGGAATGCGTACATAATTCTTGCACCATTCAAACTAGCAGGTACAATTATTTCGTATATTGTATCGAGCAGGGATGTTCTCCCTGTCTATTCACGGTTTCTAACTTACCATCTAAAATATTTATCTTATCTTTCTCAATGTTGTTTGATATATGGTACCACTTCTATAAACATTAAGAAGGTAGTGCAACCTAAAAAATAAAATGGTAAAAGCAACCTGAAATTCTGTGATAGATCACCCTGCCGCTCCTTTTCTGTAATATTTGTTTTTAATGAAATAACCAATGTTTACAGCTGGCACTTGCGCAAGACACTGAGAAATTATGAAAGCAAAATAATGCTAATTTTATAACGTCATTACCAGAGAGACATATACCTCAATTCATACGCATATCCAACATGGAATCCAAAAGTGAATGGGTTTGATTCGTTTCCCTTGTTCTCAGTCACAGGCAACTTACGTCTCAACTCTCGCACCTCCCGCCACCCCTCCCTCCTTCCTCCGATCGAAGAAGAGTCGCCCCCTGCAAAAAGTCTCCCTGAGAAGGTCATCTCACTTCCGAGGTCAGCGGGTAGAGCCCAATCGCTGAATTTTACATGAAGAGAATACCAAACTCTACTTGCACCAAGTCAGCGGGATTAACAACCTCTCGAGTAGTTGAAGGATCTGCGGTCAGCTTAATTAGCGCCTTTTTGCGATTCTTCTAGCGTTTCTGGCACTGGCGTCCTAAGTAGCAAACTATAAGCATGCAAAGAGCTTGGGAGCAACCGGTGTGTGGTAACGTCTGTTTGCGTCCTTTCTAGTTGCGGGTGAGACAGACAGGTTGCATAACCTTTTATTGTTTCCTTTATATGCTTCATGAGATCTTCACTTTCGTGGCTCCATGGCAGAAACCGTGTGCTGTTCGCAGCCTCCCTCCCTCCCCCCTCCCCCCCCCCCCCCCCCAACCCCGCTCCCTTAAAAGAACGCCGTGTTTCAAAAAATTGTTTATTTTTATAAGGATGTTGCCGCTTTGCCTTTTGCTTAACCCTATGGTTTACAATATATATGACCAGAATGATCAATTGGTATACATTTCGTGCCGAATAGTCAAGTATAAATTTTCCTCAACCCCTCGCAAGCCGCGGTTGCGTAAAATAAATGCGGTTAGTATGACAGTATTCTATCACTTCTTTTTCCTCCTTCACTTCAAATAAGGCCCTATTACTTTCAGCACACGGCAGGTCTTTCGGTTCCGGTTACCAAGACAAGATGCTAAGCGTGTTGCGGACGTGCCGCTAGGCGAGCAGTAATTACCGTCGACGCAGGAATGACATCGAGCAACGAGTCTTGTTCACGATGAAAATAAAAATATAATGGCCCATTAGTCTCAATTAGTACATGCCGACGCATGAGAAGCCCTGATCCTCAACGAAACAAAGGATGCCTAATATTAGGGCAAACGGATGGACCGATGCGTAGCGATCTTGCTGCTTTCCAGTCTCGCCTTTCTGACGTTGTCGGCCTGTAGTGCCTCTTACATGAGGAGCTGTCCAGCTTGCAGCAGCGTACTCTTGTGCGATGGATAGCAAGTTGCTTAAAGGGAGTCTCTTCATCGTAATTAATGGGCATCCAATACGCCGAGTATATTCAGCGAAGCACTTGTGTGTCACTTTGGTCGCGTTGTGTCAATGCCTGCGACACGAACGCACATCGTATATGGCAAGCATGGGTACAGACAACACGCGGAGTTCTCAACTTATTGTGACGTTATGAAATATAGCAGAGAATGGCGCACTAGTTGTTTATTGGTATTAGAGTTCATTGTTGATAACCGCACTAGCGGACCACGGGCAACGAAGTATCCCACAAGATGGGGGGCGGAACTTTAACTCTTGTTAAACCAACCAGCTCGGAACAATGCCCTCGCGAAACATTTAGATTTCTTAATCCGAAAGTGCAGTACGGCGCATCTTTTGTATCTCAGCTCAGCGGGAGCACAATGTGCATGATAGTCACCAATACATTTATGAATTAAATTTATTAGAATGAGAACTATTTTTCGACGTGCTTTTAAGCAACTAATATAAAGAACAATTAACGGCTTGTAATATCCCACATTATAAGAAATTTCCTCCACTAGTATTTGTTGAAAATTCTACATTTAGGTTGATATCATTCGCAGTCAAAATTTAAATTCTTTTCTGCTTATGCTTCTTTGTTCTCGTGCTAGGTTAGCTTGCGATGGGTAGGGTTTATGCAAAGTGGATCTGCCTGAGAGATGGTGTGTGGTGTTTACAGGTAGCACACCCAAACCGACAGACAAATCACACATCCACATTTTCTCCGATTCCACAAAAAAGGCCATACTGCAAACTCAATCAAAACAACCCTCTGTTCACCCAATACAATGCAACTAGCGCAAATGCGCCGAATCAAAATCTGCCTCACGCGTCCACAAATACAAAACAATAAAATATTCAGTTATTCAGATGTAAAAATCAGCGAACAGGAAACATTGGTGTTTTCGAGAAAAAAAGTGTTCACCCATCGTCGCTGGGTGACAAGATTTGGCTTGGGATTCAACGACATGTGTTCAGGTAACAACGCAAAGTGAGTAAGATTGAGTTAATTAGAAATATGACGCCAAGCAAGAGGCGCCTACACAGCGTCACCTGATGCAGACTGAACGCTGCCGCCGGAGATGGTGCTCACGATATCACCAGATAAGTGAGTCCGCAATCGTAATGGCTCTAAGCAGGTCCTGAAGGCCTTGTGTCCGCCTTCCAAATTTTAGGCCCCGTGGTTGAAAATAGCCACGGCGGAGAGCAAAATCTGAGCAACGACGCCCAGTGTTGCCAACCGTGGATAGTTTATGGCTACGTATTAGGGCTTCATCCGCCAAAAGTCATACTGCAGAACACAGACACTCCGCTCTTAAGACTAGGGGTCTGTACCAGGGAGCTGGACAATGTGACAATGAATTGATGTCCGATTTCCATAAACTGAAGGACTTTAAGGCATGCAGCCTACATGTAAAACTCGAGAATTTCAGCAAACGGGGCTACATTCCTGCTTTACATTACACTTCCATAAAAACATGCCCTCCTTCCTTCGGTTCTAATGTGCTGTTTCGCGCTCGTTTACTGACGCAATGCGGAAGCATCATGCATGAAAATTTATCTCACGAATCATTACGCGCTTCTGAAACTGCGAGCAGTTCAGGCAATTTATTAGGATTCTCTTACTAATAACTGACTGGGAAATATAAAGAATTCAGAGTCCCCCAATATAACTAGAACTGTTGAAAAGAACCTCTGCAGAGTGCACACAACGAGGTCCCGTGAAAACTACCGCCAGGACCTAATGACACCCAGTGCGCTCCTACATAGCGATTGTGCTACAGTTGTGGATTTGTCTTCTATAAAAAAGTATTTGATGTCCTGAGTGGAATTGAATGAATTTCGTTTGTACGCCTCGTTTGGTCGCTAATTAGACAGAACATTGAAAGCTCTAACTGAAGCCTGAACTGAGGCATGAAGATTGAGCGCAATTTTTCTTCCACCAACAAAAAAAAGCGTCGACAGCAATCCTGAAAGCAAATGATAAACAGAGAGATGCGGACGAGCGAAAATCACATGATGGGAAACAGGTCAGGTCAAACGAACTAACAAAGGTAAAAAACTGAAGACCTGACACGGCACATGTGCTGCCGCACGGGGAGGCGCGTTTAATTCAGCGAAACCTGCCGCCTATCTCCCCTTCTGCATGAGGTGTTCATTTGGTATTTTGTCCTTGCTCAAATCTAATAATTGCTGCAGTGGATATTACAGCGCGTTTATAAACAGTCGACGTCACCCTTGTGTAGAGCGGTCGGTAGACACACGTCCCTGTAAATAAGGCCAGATATCGTCGCAGCTGATAGGTTCTTGCGGCAACACTGGAGTGAAATTGGTGACGCAGATAGCCGCAACCAAGGTAGACACTAGCACCTAGCCCAGAAGTCTGGAGCTGGAGTCAATTTTCGGCTTTTGTAGCCCGCTATGTCTTGCTCGAGCGCTCTACACAAGGGTAACGTCTACTGTACTACAAATGAACTACAGTAGGTTCGGTGTGTGCCGCCCTGGGCTAAAACGTGGTCACCGTTCATATTGGCAACAAAAAAATCTCTTGTTTTCGAAGCCAGATCAATCACTCATTCAATGAGAATTTAACTACTAATATTTCCGACGCCTAGGTCCTTATCGCAATTGCTGCATTCTCGCTGTATTCATAGAACATGCGCGTTTTTGAGGCAAGGGAACACTTATAATAGCTTCGTTTTTGTTCTGTACCTCAACTTTTAAAGTCTGGGCAAATCAGAAAAAAAAAAAAAAATGTGCTGGGAAAGCATGGACAGGTGTAATCTTTGTTATAGTTGTCAAACACACGAGTTGGACGGCGCCTTTTTGATATTGCGCTTAAAGTCAGCGTTGCTATGTCAGGAGGAGATTTACGGGTAACCCTTTTAGGCGCTATTGGGAGGGGGTTTGTTTGAGCTATGTATTTTTCTTAGCCATTTGCTCTTGTAAGACGGCGTTCAGCATGATTTGTTATTGCGAAAAGTTCATCTGCAGAAGGGGTGTGGGGTCGAACTCTTCCATTTAATTCTCGCCTGATGAGAGGCTCCTGCCTCTGTCTCTTATAACACCAACCAGCACGGCGCTGATTTCTCAAAGTGTTGATATGCTTGTGTCTTTTTGCCAAGTTTCCAATGCTGTTGATCGAATGCGGTATTTTGTTGCGATCTCTGCCGCTGTTGCTGCTGAATAAAATTTATTTCTCCGTTGAGCACCTCACCCCGCTCCTGCAACTTACGTTGATGTTGAAAAGAGGTCCGGGAAGCGTGCTTTCGGTATAAAATCCAAAACGACTGTCACGTTTGAAGTTTTTCGAAAATGATGAACTCAGGTAACAACTCGCATTAATAATTAGAACCCACTGCCCTGGTCGCCTTTTCCCTGCAGTTATAGATTCGCGTAAGCAGCAAGCTTTGCACTCTATCTTGGAAACACGCTTAGGGAGCGCGTTCTTTCGCCTTCGTCGCCTACCAGGTTTTCTGCCCTTTGGAATCTTTCGTGGCAGCCAACTTCTGGTTTCGCATTATTATGCTCTAGCCATCATCTGCCAAAGACATAAGGACATAAACTTCTCCCCATGCTCGAGCCTTGTTTTCAAACGTACCCACTCATTCTTTAAGGGCGTTTCTTTGTTTCCATTTTGCCATCAGTCCTTCATCACAGGTGGGAAATGAATTCGTTCAATAAATACATAACATTGTGCATTGACGCAGTCGATTGCATGATAGAAAGCAGAGCTGTACCGATAAACTGGTAATTTAACTCCGTCGGCAGTAAAGGTGAATAATATATCATATTTTAGATGATGTTATTGGCCTGAAATCTCAAAGAAGATCTCATAAAAGTCATTCCTATTCCGGGAAGAATTTCGATCTGATGCAGTGTCACGAAATGCCAAGTACAGATAGGTTAGTGAGCAGTTTGGCACAAATTTGCGGCGGATCCCTACTGAAAAACCAAATGTTCTACGGGGCATGCAATAACCTCATAAAATCTCATCTAATCGCATAGACTCTCATACGATGTACATCATTATCATATCGTACATGAGTTATGAGAATGTGCAAGAAACTATGAGACCTTATGCAATTATATGCGAGCTGTATGTGATTTCTTATGTGAATTGAGTGAGATTGTGTGAGAAAATGTGAGGTTATTGCCTTATACAATTATTTCAGTAGGGATAGCCCTTCAAACAAGTTGGAAGAGAAGAAGATTCGTTTCTGGTTTGACGAAATTGCACCTGAGACACCGTCCTCTACGAAGGCTGTCTGCGCTGTATGGCACCATTCTCTGGCATCTGCATGCTCCTCTGCTTCTAATTAGCCATGCACATGCAATACTGCTGCTATATTCATTCATCGCAGGTGGAAATTAAATTTGTTCAATTAATAAACTTTTCTCTTATTATTGTTTTGCTGATACCATTGTTGTCTGTATTTGAATAAATATGAGGATGCACTTTTAGCTTTTGTAGATGAAAGAAAGTAAAGAAAGCAACATGGAAGCGCCAGAACTCCAAGCTGACATTCGCTGAAAGAGATGACGAGTCAGAAGCGCCAATGCCAGAATAAAGATGCTATAAAGAAGGCTTTAAGGACCGAAAGAGGTAGAAAAGTAGGTGCAAATGTAAAGCGGAGTGTCCTTTAAAGACAAAAACAAGAGGGGATACCGGGGGAAGAGTGTGGCACTTCCGCTTTTGTCCGCCTGGTGCGCCGCTGGTGCCGAAGTGTCATCGAATGCGAGTGGATGTGAGGACGTTTCCTGAGTGCACGCATTCTTTAAGAACGTCAAACAAACGGCCGTCCTAAAAGCGTCGGCCAAAACACCCGGAACGAAGCTTCTCTCCTCCCACTTCCAAATTCTTTTTGCCTCTTTCCTTGCTCAGAAAGCCATATTCCCTGTTGCTGGAAACAAATGTATCGGAATGGAACGTAAGTGGAGCCTTCAGCATCTCCCGATGCGCAACCAAGACAAAAGACAATGGCAGATTTTCAGCTTCCTCTCTGCTTTCTCTGCGTCGCCTTTACTTTTTCGTCCACACCAAGCGCTGCAGAAGACGATACGTAGGCGCGTGCCAACGGTGGCGGAAAAGTTGCCATTGATGTCAAGTTTCATTTAAATATTTCAATACTTCGTGTTCACTTACGAGCGAATCGTGTTATTGCTGCTTGTTGACTTACGAAAGCACATTTCGCCGAGGCAGGGCATGTTGTGCCCGGGCAAACAGCCCTGATTCCGCTCAACCGAACGTCAATCTTCTCCTGCTAACACCACCTTTCGTCTTGCGCTGCTCTGTAAGACAGCGCCGCATTGCAAGAAAGAATCGGCGGTCAACAGTTGCAACACGCCTGATATCCCGGATATCCGGGCGGCGACCCCCTGGTTTGAAGGCAGATTTGAAGCGAGCAATCAGCGCGCTCTCTGATTGGACCTTTCGGGCCGCCTTCACGTTATACCTCCGGATTGGATAGTTTGAGCGCCAACGGCTTTGTCAGGCTATAAAGGCGGGCAGTACCGACACCTTCACGAGCGTTCGTCGAGTGCTGTAATCTCCCGTCGAGTGCTGTTCATTGCTGCAGTGGATAACCATAACCTCCCGGCCATCGCTTACCGACTACAGCAGTGTCTAGCTTGTAGTCCTCGGCCCCCGTGCCGAGTTGCTTTAATTACGCCCTGTAAATAGTGTATGAAAGGCCCTTGTTCATCTCATTGGAGCTGAATCGGTTTCATTGCTACTGCTAAGAAAACAGGCCGCTCTCACTCACGAAGTGGCTTATGTGAGCTACGGCCCATACTCCTTCGGCACAACAGCCACACATGTCTTCACGAACGCACTGCTATAGCGGCCATGCGACTACCTTAGCACTAAATCTGGGACTATCATTCAACGTATAAAGGACGCGCATATGACACTGGCGCTCTGCTGTTGTCAGATGGGGAGTGGGACTTGCCACTCGCAAGCGCCGTACCTCGGAGTCACACATAACTCAACACCTCATCATCTTCCGTACAAGTCCTCCGGCATACCCCCCCCCCCCCCCCCCTTTCCTGACCAATTGGTGTCTGGGGGCGATTTTTGACCGCCTGCGTATGTTTAGAAAAATAATTTGCAATTCTTCGGTAAAAAAAACAAGTAAAAATTCACACCATAGACGATGATAAACACTCATTACGCCAAGTGGGACTAGGCAAGAGCACGTGGGCCTAATGAAATGTCAGAACAAGATTGTTACACAGCTGTCACACAAATGAATTAATTTAAGAAAATGCATCACCTCCAATGTGACCTATTTGCCTAAACACCAAGTGCACACGTTTGTTCTGCACAAAAATAAAAGGGCACCACCATCGACTCAGGAACTTTTCTCTCAAGACAGTTCTGACTGTAACTGATAAGTTCCCCAGCGTAGATGACCAAGTATCGGCTACTCGGCATGACGCTGAAACCCATCAGATACAGTTGCTCAAGGTTTCGCCATAAAATGAACAAGCCTGGCACTATCAACAGGCGTGCTAAACGGCCATTGAGAAAGCGACCACGCGGAAGAAATGAAACAATACCCGGTCTATGGAATCCCGCATGAAATGAGCTCCAGAAGACACGCTCCACCACGCAAGTGACAGTTACTTCGCAAGTGAGCAATTCGAGCATGCAATGATGTGCACAACGCACCATCAGCTCCACGCCATCTCGCAGCACAACCGAGACTTCAAAGTCTCGTAGATGGTCCGGTAGCAGCGATGACGCTATGCGGGACCATTGAACGCGGCTTGTTCGTGAACGCCGAGTTGCCGGTACAACTGGCAGCAATAACTCACCCGTAATATCGAACACACGATCATCAACAATACTGATCTCAGGGTAGATGGTCTTAGCATACCTGTAAAACGAAATTGTAGATTGCAGATGGCCGATGTTTTTTTGCATAGAGATGCTGTGTTAAGAATGACTGTAGCAGCCAACAAGTCTCGAGGGGCCCAGAAATACCTAACCAAGATTCGGACAGGAGATGCGCCCCCTAGTAGGATGCTGATAAGGTTCTTCTATGCTAAATATGATGGGGCGACAGAGAGGTCAGGAAATTGGAATCCCCACCCTTACATGGCTGCCCAACAGTACAGTGCGAGCCAGAAGTTCTGTTCCTCGGGACAAAAAAAAAAAAAAAAAGAAACGCGAGAACCATAGACAGCACGCCTCATTAAGGAGGAGGGTCGTTTTGCAATGTGGTACAAGTACTATAAGGCACCCAGTATCACCGCATGAACTAGATAACGTCGCGCCGAAATAAATAAATTACTTTGCTAACTGGCTGCCAGCCTTAACGCCCTCCGCAACCGAAGGCCACATTTTCTCCCGCAAAGAGAAAAATTCAATGGTTATACCAAAAATGAGCTCCCGCTCGTACCGGTTCAAGGGAATCACTGAGGAGATACGCCTATGGGGGTGCGCTATGACAAACCAGTTGCTTGCAGGATACTAAAGAGCAGCCCCCGACAAAGAGGCATATACTCGGAAAATAGAGATTTCAAGCAGGCGCTGTTCATAAGTAATGTACAATGAGTTTGCTGAGTCGACCTACTGAGAAGGTCGAGTAAGACGTGAGGGGTGAGGTCGCTGCTAGTTGACACTTGATGATGCCTCCATCTCCACTTCCAATGTGTCCGATGGTACCGTACTTGAGGTGGATGTTAAAGACGCAATTTCGTAAGACGATCTGTCCTTTTGTTATGATGTGATGCCATTGTCATCGATCACGAAGTGATTCGAAGATGTCGACTATAAGTCCTCATCTCCACCCACTATGGGAGCCGTGATATTACCGGCGAACAGAGAGACGCTCACCTATCCTGGAGTGGCGGGTGGCTCTGCAGACGTTGTATTAATCGTAGCTGCCGGCCTTTTGGAGCTTACCGAGGATATCTGTAATGGGTTGTCCGACGGAGCTTATCCAGTTGCTAGGTGCGCGTGACACGTTGCAGGCATCGTCTTAGTTCAGGTAGGTGTGGCAGGTGTCAGAGCCCTGCAGTCATTACCTAACATGCCTTGACCAGCATTCGTGTGTTCAGGAAAGCTGTTAGGATCCTTTGTAACCTCGGCATTAGGGGCCCGGGACTTGTCAACCTACTATGGAGGGGTAGGCCTTGAGGCCGCCTCTGAGTAGGCCTTATCGAACTGGCCACCGTTGCATGAGGGTCGGCGCAATGCTGACGTGGTAGGGTACATCTGGTCTGAGCGCCCAAAGACGCAACACGGGAAGCAGAAGGGCGCGGCAAACTGACGACAGTAGTGAGCTAATGATCCACTTCAATAGCAGACGTGATAGTTCCCTTTAGAACCACAGGCCACGCGATGATTGGTGATTTTGAGATCGTTAGGGACAGGTGATTCCGGCTTCATCGCATCTTCAATTATGGCGGCCCAATTGTGACAGTGGGACACGATATTATGAGGCTTGGGGCTGATGTACAGATATTACCGTAAAATAGCAAGAACTTTGACAAGGGCTTCGCTCGGCACGCGTGCCTATAGGCAGTCACCTGGCTCACTTGTAGGTTCCGCGGAACTAGTCAGACGCGTTCCGTTCCCATGGTCAGGAAGGATGTGTCGGCGATGTTAGCATTGCGGCTTTGCTCTGGACGGTCACCTGGGAACTGTGACCGACACAATGTGGTCCGCAGTAGGTTTATTCGTTTCCAATAATGCGGCCGTCGCGTCCATGACGTCCTCTAGGCTAGTCGCCTCGGGGACCAGTACATCATAGTCCAGGGCTTTGTGGCAGGCTGGCACGCCATGCTGACACACGCACCAGTCGAAGGATGTCGTAACTATTCCGAGCTGTCTACTAGGCTCCACCGGCTACGGACGCAAGTTTAGAGATTTTAAATTTTTCGAATTCATCTACTTCACAACAACGGCACTTGTTTCTTCTGGCACTCATATTAGACCCATGGTTACAAAGACAACGTAAGTACTAGTGTTGTGCATGCACATAGATTGCATATAACACTATCATAATATGAATAACACTTTGTTTATATTTGCACGGTTTCGTGTTGTCGGTGCTGAAAAGAAAAATTTCGAGAGAACGCAACAGACCACAGACTAGAAAGCCCACAACATTCACTTGTTAAGACTTCTACATCCCTCCACCCCCCAAAAAAAAGGAAAAAGGGTGGGGGGATGTCCACACTTCGCACAAGTCAGAACGTCATTACATAAAAACACCACACGACACTTGATAACGCTCAATACAGTAGTGCCGGCATGGCCAGACCATACGGAAGAACAGCAAAGAAATGTGTATGCCAGAAAGAAAATTTATTGTGTCCTTGCATACATACAAATATGCACATTACTCACAGACCAAATACTATACAAAACTCTACAGGGTACTTATACGTAATAAACTCAAAAACATGATTCCCCAGAGAGGGGAAAACTATAGAAAGGGGGGGGGGGGGTTCTAATAAAGCACGACAAGCTTCTCAAGACTGCTCCCTCGTACAACAACTGCTCCCCGGTAGAAGCGCGTGTGCCAGCGCTGAAGAAAACGTGCCTCGCCATCCGTTTCTAACTGTCGAGACATATACTTCCAGGTGACGAGGTGCAGCCTCTGCAAGGCTGGGTGGATGGCGCGGGCTGGTATGCGGCGCGCCTCAGCGAGGCACCTGTGACGCCACAACACAAACAGAACCACAGTGAACATAAGGTGTTTGAAGGGGTTACGCCGGCGCCTGACGTCAGGGTCCAACTGGACGTTAAACATCCTATATACGAGTCGCCACATTATTCTTGCAACTACACATTCGAAAAAAACTTGCGAGAGGCTCTCGGGACCACCGCAGTTGAAACATTGGTCCTTGGGTACAATACCCTATCTGGCAATGCACTGTCTGGAGGGGAGGACGCCCCAGCGCCTAAGCCAGTCAAAATCTCGCACTTTGTTTGGAAGCCGACAAGCTGCGTTGCAACTGAAGAGAGGTTTTGCAACTCCATAACCTAAGGATATATATTCATATACACACTGTCCAATACTATACGAAACAATGATATACAAGCTGCAGGTCCGTCCTGCACAACGATCATTGCACTAATGCCAAGCTAGTAAGCAGAAAACATGAAGGTGTTAAGACTATCAAAGGAAACCAGTTTGAAGATGACTTCGATTGAAAACCAAGTTGTAGAAACAGTCCACCAGAACCATTATCTGCAAACATCTATTGAGTCCCGTACAAAATTCTTGATTTTCTTTTCAGCAATTCGGCCACGCCTGTTGCGGTGTAAAAATGCAGAAAAGGTCCGATTTGTATTTCTTGCAACACATATGTCTTCTATGCTGACGGAAACTGAATCGACATATATTCTCAGTTATGGCAGAAATAAGCAGGAAGCGTAAACTACATCTCTTGTTCACCGAAGCTTATGAACGACGTCAATCGTTCATACGGACGCGTTTCACCTCGAAAAACGTCGAGAGCAATCAGGAAGTTTCTAAAGAAAGCGTGCTTCTTTGTTGCCTGTTGTATGAAGGGGCAAAGCCCAAACTCAATAAATATGCCATTAAACAAATAATAAATTGAAAAACAGTAAAGGAAAAGCGCAGTATATGTCACTTCTGTTGTTGTGCGACTGAAGAAAGAAAGAAATTAAATCCACGGGCCTGCTACTGGCTCTGTAGCTGAGCCACCTCCGCTGCCTCGTGCGGACAGAACAGAAAATAGAGAAGAAAGAAAAAGAAAAGGGGAGAAAGACGTGCTTTGGGGGCAACAACCGTCGTCCACCACCGAAACGGTAGCGGGTGCAATGACGGCCTACAACAGATAAAAATATAGAGGCAGGATGCTACCAGTCCCAGCCCCGTAGGGCCAGGATCAACCACCAACCGGTCCTATGTTACTTTTCCGTGGACACGTGAATAGCACTGTAAGGAGATGCAAGAAGGTGGGAGTAAAAGTGGAAAGAGAGAAATAGGAGCCATAGTAGATGGCTACGCAGTAACTTCGACCACACCTGGGGATCTTTAACGTGCACTGACGTCGCACAGCACACGAACGACTGTTCGTTTCGCCTCCATCGAAACGCCGCCGACGGTGGTGAGGTTCGAATCCGGTTTACTCTGGCGCAGTAGTTGGGCATCTTTACTGCGCCACCGCGGCGGGGCAAATATGGGGCCACTCCGAAATGCGAAGTGCAAAACAAACAACTTGTCAAATGAAAACCAAGCAGACTTTGGTATCAAAAGTGTACAAACTTATCGGGGCTATCCAAAATCTAATATCTGATTTTCCAGTAAATGTTTCCGCTTTCATGTTCTTTTCGCATGATCCACATACTTCAACGCGTTAGTGTAGTCTGCTCATTAATCTTTAGAACAACCGTTTAAGGAACACAATGGCGACTGTTCTATTCTCTGAGATAAATAGCCGTTTTTATGAAGTTGAACGCTTCACGATAGGCAAACAGGATTTACCAATATTGCCTCTAAAACCCTAATGTGCTTCTGCATCTTACCCACTACAAAAACAGTAAACCCGACGTAAATAAAACCATACGTTGGTATGATACTACGCTAAGCAAAGTCAACGGGCGAACAGATAGAAAATATCCGGTCGTGGTTTTGTCTACCTACTATAATAAATAATCAAGAAACCTTCTTGCCCGCCACAAAAGCGATATGTGTACTGGACTATGTATCGACCACTATTTATTACAAACTACACATGCATATAATTTTAGTACATCAAAACCGGCTAATCACTACTATTAGAGGGTTAAAATGGCCGATATCACCTACTATCAGCCTGCTAACATGCTTGATAATGCCTAGCCAAGACGGCCTTGCACGGAAAAGGCTTAGATCGTCCCCTGCTGTAGCCCGTAAGCACATCACGAGTTGGACATGTCAAGCGGAATTTGCACTGACTATATCAGAAAATAAGTGCTGAAATCAAATAAAATATATACACATTTCGGACTAAAAGCGTTTACACATTGCAATTGCATAGAAATCCTCCAATTATTTTCAGGAATAGGCATCAGCTCCTGGATATACACATACGTATGCCGCTTGGTGCATTACAGTTATAGAGAAGTCGGTGGGGTATATTGTGAGTTGAGTTAGACTTACAAAGTTGCGCATGGAAAATGAGTTAGATCATAGTGCTGGGAATAATTTATTCGTGGCAGTATTAAACATGCGCTCACAAAGCATAACACAACGGCATCTTTGTGTCACCTCTACATTTAAGTGGCTACAATGGGCGGCACTAGATTCTACATCTGTTGAAACAGCTGTCGTAACCATTATGCACTAAACCTTAGTCACTTTCCGCAGACTCCGTGCTACCGCCTTCACTGAGCACTAAATCACAACTTCATTCATTACATTGAAGCAACTGATCTAGTAAGGCCTTTTTGCGCCGCACACCGGGCATAGACAAAGAAACAAGGACACGCTATAATTCTCAGAGCTGACCAATCTGATTTTTTTTAAAACGTTAACTATATATACGTCAAAGTATACTGATAAACAAATGCAGACACATTCCACAAAAGCCCTGTGATATCTCAGCAGTAATATGCAAGAGTCTGTGCCTAGATTATCATCGCTGAAACTGAAGGTGACTAAGCATCGGCCCATAGCCTTGCCGTTTTTGCTACGCTCTAGAGGCGTTAACCCGGGCTAAGTTAAACTGGGCTCAGCTTGTCTTGAACACAAGGAGAGAGGAAGCTATCTGCTCCTTTTCGTGCAGTGTTTGCTACGAGCGCACAACGTGGCCGCCCACGCATATTGTACGCGTGGGCACCGGTGATACCAGGCGCTATGTAAACATTATGTGTATGGACGTAGGGCAGGCACATCTCATTCGACAGGCTACTTTAAGTTGTGGATGGCGCTTGTTATCGTTCCAAGCTGTATACATGCTGCTCCGGACAGAATGGGTTCGCTGCAGCGTGCTGTTGACACAACGGGAGGTGCCTTCGTAATGCCACGCTCTGCAGCCGCTGCCCCAACAATAAACGGAGGTAGTTGGGTGTGCACATTGGAAGCGCACTCGTCGGTTCACGCCCAGCTCGTTTCCTATCGATTTGACGACCTTACGTGGTCGGTGGTGTGTTAGCTCCGTGAGTGCATCTGCCAGCGTCGCTTAAAATTTAAAGCAATGTTTAAGAGTCCAATCGCCGTGAGAGGTTCCGGAAATGATTGCGGGATAAACTTTTTAGTGACCAATAGAGAACCCTACTGAAAAACCAAAAGTTTCACGCGCCAATAATCTCATAAAATCTCATCTAATCGCATACACTCTCATACGGTTCACATCATTATTTATTATAAAATATCTTACATAATTTATGATAATGTACAAAAAGCTATGAGACCTTATGCAATTATATGCGACTGGTATGTGAGTTCTTATCTGAACTGAGTGACATTGTGTGAGAAAATACAAGGTTATTGCCTCATACAATTTTTTCAGTAGAGAAGCTAGAATCTGCCTTCTATTTCGTTTTACAGTCCAGCTGAAAGACATGCTGGAATGAAGAAACAAAGATCAGGTTCACCGTGCCTCCTGAAGGGGTTTCTCGTGTCCCCGAAAAACTGTAGGCTCACAAGCGTAATGTGCTTTAATGAACCGAGGCGCCTGTCTGGAAGAGCATACACTCGCTTACGAAAAAAAATCAAATCATATAATAAGCTTGTTCAGGACAGGATACAACCATAATGAGAGAAACGGAGGATCAGGTCGGCTGAGGTGGGTCAGATCATTCATAGGCTGCTCCACGCTACGAGAAACAAAGTGGGTTGATAAAAACAAACAAACAGATAGTATAGAGCTGGTTATGATTTCGTAACATGGTCACACGCATCCAAGCAGCACTTCTAAGGAGCTAGTACACACGTGGCCAAAACGTCTAAAAGTTTTTTATATCCTGCAAACTATGTACTAAAAACTACAAAATTCCTTTTTATCGGCGCTCTATGAACGCAAGTAGTTTACGCAAGCATGTAGAGGGAAGCGCGTCTATGCACTCTCTAGGGATGCACAAGGAATGAAATCATTCATGTAATTTCAGCAATCTTTGTGTGGTACAGTAAATTTTCAATTAAATTCCAGCTATTTCAAGCGCATGATGGCAAGGCTGTCGGTGACGCCTGTCGGTTTCGTTTTCTCTTCGCTCTCATATCACCGCTACAGAGTAGTTAACCTGAATTGTGTGCATGCACTGAAACATCTATTGTGCAGTGTTTTTTCGAATCGGGATGATATTGACAAGATAGACACAGTTTCGCGTGTTCCCTGTGTGGTGTCCATTCAAGTATCACAAGTGCATGGTTCTGCCAGCATCGAACATTATCGATACAATCATTATAAGGTGGTGGTAAATGGCAGTTATTCAGCTTGATGCAGTGTACGTCAAAAAAAGGCCCGCAAGGCAAAGAGCGAGTGTACGAACGTAAGAAAATGAGAAAGGTTCAACGATGCTGAACCCAATGTGGAGCAAAGCATTAGCTGCGGGTGACAGAGCGTTCTTCTTTCTCTTCGTCTTCTGCGTCTTCTTCTCCGCCCTCGTCTTCTTCGTTTTGTTGTTGCTGTTGTTCTTCTTCTTCTTCTCGTAGCTACACCTCTTCACGATGTAGTTGCGGGGTCGCGTGGTTCCGTTCTCTCAACGGTAGGGTCCTCTGAGCAGCGCCACCTGGCGACAGATAGCGGCAATATTCTAAAAATGTATAAGAGCGCATTTAAAGCCTGCGGAGCCACCCGAGCTCTTGAAAAACTGCCGCAGCATAGTTTTCGTTACAAAAGCCTTGCTCCTTGCATCCAACGGTAGTGGTTATTTCTCCCGGTTTCCACTCGACCAAAAGCGTGTTTTCACCTCGTGGAGACGAGAGCCGGAGTGTAGTATAAGCAGATGCCGAAGGAGGATGATGGCAGAAAAAAGCGTCGTGCGGAGTGCCAGGAAATAGGACACTCGATTCCGCGTTGAACGCTGCAGCGACGCAGTGTTTTCCATTTCTTCCTTCAAAAAAAAAAAAAAAAAAAGGCGAAGCGCGTGATGCAAATGGCGGAAGCAGGCGGCGCCACACATAGCGCCCCTTTTAAACGCAATTGTCCTCGGAATGGGCAACATTGACAACGGGATACGAGGACTGCAATGGTGGGAGTTGGGAAGAGAAGATCATATGGCAATGGGAAAAGCGAAACTGGGAGTGCATATGCATATACGCAGATATGACGTGGCAGCCCCCCCCCCCCCCTCCTGCCACTACCCCTTCCGTTTCTCTCCCTCCGCATGCATCCGCGTGGAAGCAACAGCACTGATGCATACCAACGCGCCTGCAGGCGTTCTGGAGAAGGGCTCGACAAAGCGTTGTACACGCCACTCCGAGTGGTGGGTTCCTTTGTGTTGGGTAGGACACTCTTGCTGGCCAGTCGTGTTTAGAGCTGGTTCACTGTGCCAGTGCACATATAATGCTAGCGCCATGTCACAAGCTGCTACCACATCCGTTCCGTGGTTTTCCTGTTCGCAGACATATAATTATTCGTTCCTAAAACATGTCGTGATATAACGGAGTGAAATGCAAAGAGAAAATCATCGTGGGAGGGTAACTGAAAATTACGCTGATAAGAGAAGGAATTTTGTTGCTTGGACTGGCACTGGGGAAGAATATCAGAGGAGCACGTGGACAGAGAATAGAAAACGAGTTGACCTAATCATACTGCTCAAGCTACTGATGATGATGCTGAGGTCGATGATTTGAGAGATGAGAAAGGTAAAAATGGCATGTTCACTTTCGCGGATATTGTAGTGTCTATAGTTTCAATAGTAACTTCGCAGGTTGCCATTATAATTTCGTGCTTAACTAATGCGCCCAACTACGGGGAAAGTTATTACCGCGGAGGAACACAGTCAAGGATCAAAAAGCTCGACTGATTAGCTTTTGTTCCCTGAGCAGTCATTACTACAATGCATTATTACAAATTTCTTTCGTTATAACATTCTGCAGCATGCGGCGGAATGCCTGGGACAGGAAAACAGTGCCACGTACATTTTACTGCTACCTAGACCTTGCTTGTAGTGAAAAGAACACCTCACTCAGGAATGGGAGCGACCATTTGTTTATATTAAATGTGCTTCAGAATAATATTTCGAGGTTTAAATGTATTCAGATGTACATACGTCAGCACACTTGTGCAAATCCGCTCGAGTAATAGGGGTCGCGGTGAAGGGAATAAACATTTTATGCACGCAATTAATTGTACAGCAAACTGTTGATAATCTAGATCTGGAGCATGCGCAGAAGACTCACAAATGTACGACAGCCCTGTCAGGAATAGCGCCACGGAGCTCATATATATCACGTTATTTTCCCCCAGCACACTGCCCCAGCGCTCAGGAGAAGCGTGCTCACGCTACCAAGGTTGGCTCTATAGGTGGCGGGGTGAAAGTTAAACAGGATACCTTCAAAGAGCTAAAGCAGCCTCTAGATGTGCAACTCCACCATGGAGCAATATTGGTAAATCAGCCGTTGTTTGCTTGCGCTCCACCAATCCCAGTTCAAAAAGAGCACTTATCGCAAAGTCTCTAGAAGATCTTTTTATGTGCATGCAAGCATGCAAAGCGTTCCCTCACGGTGTGTCCCCCCCCCCCCCTACCCTCTTCACCGCCCTGTCTCATACTTTACAAAAACTTCAAACGTCTTGGCTGCCTTGCATCTTCCCAAGACGCCAATGCTGTAGCTCCGTTTCTAGGTGGCCCTTTATAACAACCCCGTAAAAGGAAGTCTCAGCACGAGTTTGAGTGAAGTGCACGAAGTTTTGCACAAAATGTCCAAGTTCCCTTCATCGGGGGATCAACCTAGAAGGGCTGAAGGGGATGGTTGTAAAGTGAATTTTAGCCGAGCATTGCTTCGGTCTTCTCTGGAAAAACGCAAAGTTTACCGCATGGTGCTTAATTAAACTCAATTGCGGGGAGAAGGGGGGACGCAGATTCCCCACGCTCCCAACCCATATTAATGCGCTCGTGAACTGTTTGTGTTTCTTCCTGTGTCCTGTCTAAGTTGTTGCGCATTTCTGTTATATACTAAACCATATTAAGGCGCCCTTAGCTTCTCTAACGGCACCGGCCGCATGCGTGCTGGTGATGCCGCGCACTGCTAGAAGTGGTCTCGCTGATTCACAGTTCACCCGCAGTGCCCCGGTTGTCCCCAAATGCCCCACTTTCGGTCTAAAGTGAACAAAACGGGGAGATATAGCCATTTGGAAAGCACCGAAGATAACGTTTTACAAAACCCGGCGCAAAAGTGTCGTTTGCTTGCTAGCTTTGGATACCTTGAAAACTTTTCCTAGCTAAATCCCGAAACAACCCATTCATGCATAACGCCTTATCTGTGACTTCGACACATTGGCTACGCTCATCTAGATCTAGGGGTTGGCTGCTCCTAGCCCTACAATGCAGGACTAGTAGGTCCCCGCCATTTGGGGCGGAGGCTAAGCGCCTGCCATCGTCGTTGTTCTAAGCCGTCATTGCACCCGCTACCGCTTCGGTGGTGGACGACCGCTGTTGTGGCGTGCATCTTTCTCTCTCCCTCTTCTCCTTTCTTTCTTCTCTGTTTTCTCCTCTGTCCGCACGAGGCGATGGATGCTGCTCAGCTACAAGCCAGTAGAAGGCCCGTTCATTTTTTTTCCATTTTCCTGCAGTCGCAACAACATCTCGACCTACGCAGCAGCCCCGCCGGGATGGTGCAGTGGTAAGACGCCCTACTACTGCCCGGAGTGCCCGGGTTCGCACCCGACCTTGACGGCTGCGTCTCGATGGAGGCGAAACGAAGAGGCGTCCGTGTGCTGTGCGATGTCAGCGCACGTTCAAGATCCCCAGGTGGTCGAAATTACTCCGTAGCCCTCCACTACGGCTATTCTTTCTCTCTTTCCACTGTCATTCCCACCTTCCTCCCTTCCCTTACGGCGCGGTTGAGGTGTCCACAGAAAACAAGCGAGACATATACTGCGCCTTTCCCTTCCTGTGAACCAACTATTATTATTACCTACACTGTAAAAAAAAAAACGTACTTTTACGCGGACAACCTCCTTAAAAGAACGTCAAACGGTTCTGTTTTCCTCAATACGTATTGAACATCCGAGAATTGACGCATGGATGAAGGAGAATGTGCTTATAAGCATTGCAGACACTTCCGTGTTACTCAATAATTATTGAACATCCGTGAATCGAATTTCAGGCGATTCCATTTTATTCGATACGTATTGAATATCCGCGAACCGAGCATGGATGAAAGAGGAGTTCAAGCCACTGCGACGTCTGCATGCCCAAGTATGGAAGATCGCCAAGTATGCACACTGTACATGCTCCCACGCCTTCCCGCCGGGCTGGGCTTCTCGAACCACCTGCACAAGAGCAACATTCCAAAGCCGCGCATCGTTTCTCCTCTGGCCGGATGCTGCTGCTGTCAAGCATAATACACACGGCAGCATCACCTAACGTGCAAAGCAATGCGCTCTCGGCCGGTGATCGGAGAAGCGCTTTCATCGCAGCCGCGGCGGCGGTATTGCAATGGAGTCAAAATACAGGTGGGCCTGTCTGCTATGCGGTCTCAGTGTAAACTGAGATCGAAACCTCCGCTGGCATACTTTCTTTTTTTTTTTTCATTCTTTCGTTCACCTCTTCCGTCCCGGCGCTGCTAAGGCGTCCACCGACAAGTGAGAGGCACTGCGCAATTTACTATAAAAACAAATAGAAAACTGCTCTAGAAGTCTGCGTTCCCAGGCTCTTCGGTTGTCGTCGTGTTGGCCGATTCGATGTTAGCCAATGTTTTTTTTTTTTTTAATCACGCCTTGTACGTGTCATCTCCCAGCGAAAAACAACGTTCTCACGCCTTCGCGCTTACTCCGCACCGTCTGCTGCAGAAAGCCGCCCGCGCCCGCGTACTGACTCACAACATTTTTCGTCTTTTTGTTAAAGGTGAAAAGCAAGGCGCCCGTGTGTTTTGCTATGTCAGTGCACGTTAAAGAACCCCCCCCCCCCCCCCCCCCCCCCGTTAACGTTAAAGTCCCCCACTACGGCGGCTCTCGTAGCCTAAGTCGCTTTGGGACGTTAAACCCCACAAACCAAACCAATTCTCCATCTTTTTCCAGTGCCTAGAATCTTATGGTTCTGACAAACTATCGTTTTCTGTGCTTTTCAGGGGATCTCAGACAGAATGACAGATTACAAAAGAGAATGCATGCCCCGAAGACAGTTTAATGTATGAAGGGAAATAAAACGTATGCACGTGCTTCATTAAATGGGTGTTAAATATATTTGCATACAAAGTCCTCACAGTTTGCATGCGTGCATGTCTCTTCACTATATAAATCACAAAATTCACATGTGGTCACCGACGCTACTCTCACTTCAACTGCATGCTGAAAGAACACCAACATTCTTCCTAAAAAGAAATCAACAATCATATCCCATCGACTGGTACATACTGTACCAGCCGATGCTGTACTGTCGGTAAAAGAACAGATTTCATATTTTGTTGATTGTGCGCGTGACTCAGAAAAGCAGACAGCTTCAGAACTGCAAAAGAAGGTCTGTGTATTAGCTTAACGTAATTAGAAAAAGAAAAATTCGGTAATGCAGAAATGGACTTCATTATGTATTCAGAAGGCATAAATTCTGTAAAGCAGAAATGAACTAAATGCTGTATTCCGAAAACAGAAACCCTATAATGCAAAAATAGACTTGATGCTGCATTGAGAAAACAGAAATTCTGTAAAGCAGAAATGAACTCAATGCTGTATTCAGAAAACAGAAACCTTATAATGCAGAAATAAACATCATTCTGTAATCAGGAAACAGAGATTCTGTAACCAATTAACAGAGTCCGTTTTACGGTTTTAAGTTATATTAGGAACGTCCGTTTTGTGAAATACGGAAACAGCTCGGCAATAAATTACCTCCATGTTTCTACGTAAATCGGCGAATTTTTTTTTACAGTGTACGCAGCAGTAGTTACGCCACGCATTGTTTGCGTATTAAGAAAAACTGACACACATGATGACTATAATTGATGCGAAGTCGGTGCAATCGGGATAGGAAGCTCTATCGAGCCATGCTTAGGCAGGTTAACAACTAAAGGTAAGTTTCATGACAATATACTTTTACGGGACAATGCGGCAGCATAAACACCACTACAGTATTTTCGTCCACATGGGTTTCTAAGACCAGAGCTGAACACTAAATAACCCTATGCACAATTCAGTAGGAGGTACTGAAATGTGACTGCTGGTAGCTATTACCCCCGAAAAACCAGTGTTTTGGCAATTTCTGGGTTTTGTAACGCTTTCCTGTGAGCACAAACACCATTTATGGCCGAGAAACAGGATTGAGAAAACATTTTCTCCTCTCCATACACAACTTCGACAGCCACAGTGAGACGGAATCACTTAGTTTTTTATTGAAATAAATGAATGTATAGCAAATATGTGGGATTTGTTTAAAATTAGATGCCGACGCACGTATACATGTTGCAGTAATGATAGCGCCTGTTTACAGTTTCTTGCTCCAATATAGGCAACAAGAGGTTTGTATTTGTTAATAGTTGCTTCTCTGTCTTCGCTGCGATGCCATAATATGTGTATATAGGCGAGCACCAGTTTCGTTGAATGGCAGCAGTTCTTAATTTTTCACATGCACAAAGAGATGTTTAACTCCAAACAGAAAGAAACCCAGACTGCAAGGTTACATACATTTCCAAATATTCTCAATTACAAATCGCAGGCGCAGCCTCCACTGCCTGTTTCACATTTGGAGCGCCATCTCCTCCCCGGCGACACTAAAACACCCGTAAAAAGGTGGAGAGGGTGAAGGGGGTGTGTAAAGGAGGGTGGTGTTTACAAGGAATGATCCACCGAGGCTCTGCAATCGCGCTCGTGGGCAGTGTCTTAGATTTGTGGAACACTTGAGCTACACCTTTGTTGACATGACATGTGCGATAACACCTCCCGTTCGCAAATCCCCTTGATTATCTTTGTCGTACACGAGTTACCACAAGCAATCACTCATCTGTAAATATCTGCTCATATTGTATCACAAATACTCTTTAGCATACAGTCGTAATCTCTCACATTATGCGAAAGACCACCCTAAATAGATATGGCCTGGCTTAACCGAGCCGTACCAGCGTACGTAGATGGCCTAGATGGTAGCTTGCATGGCTGGGAAAAGAAGTGTCCAGGAAGGCTCGATTTCCTCCATCTTTACATCTGGAATAAGAGCACCATGTTCAAACATCTTGCCAAATACCTCGTGTCAAGTGGTTGCGTGACATTGCATCACGCTTAGACCAGTCAAAGCACGGCCATAACCAGCCACCTGCCAATTCCCAAAGCGATGGTCGTGATATTTCGCTCACATGCGCCCCATTGTTAAAAGAATTGAGCGCTTCATTGCGTTAAAATAGACCACACAGTTAAGCACATGCACGTAACTCAGCAAAGGCACATGACGCAAGCCAGAGCAGATGGAGAAGATTAGATAAACGGAGTCGTCATGCTATAGTCATCCCGATAAAACAACGGGACTCAAGGTGCGTATCTTGCATCACGCCTGTTTATACACTGTACGTGATGCATCCGCGTGAAAATTGACTCATTTAGGGGATAAATGTGACAGTTCAGAGAACGCCAGTGAGGTTGAGCGAGTTTAGGGGTGAGTCAATCAAGGAAATAAAAATATTGGTCTATCAGTGGTGCCGGAGATGAGTGAAGCACCTGATGACCGCGGCCCTAGTACATTGATAATAATAATATTATTAATTGGTTCACAGCAAGGTAAAGGCGCAGTATCTGTCTCACTTGTTTTTGTGGACACCAGACAACACCGTAAAGGAAGGGTGGAAGGTGGGAGTGAAAGTGGAAAGAGAGAAAGAGGAGCCGTAGTGGAGGGCTGCGGAGTAATTTCGACCACCTAGCTGGGCATTAAGATGCGCTCGTACACCACACGGACATATCTCCGTTTCGCCTCGATCGAAACGCAGCAGCCGCGGTCGGGATCGAACCCATGTACTCCAGCACAGTATCGGGCGTCTTACCACTGCACCACCCCGGCGGTTATGATTCTGTGAACACCTGACCCGCGGTGAAAGAGGAGCCGAAGTGGAGGGCTTCGGAGTAATTTCGATCACCTCAGGATGATGGGCTCGAACAGGCAGGTCAACGACGCTTGCGGCGGGGGCTAGCCTGCCACCGAATGTTGTTTATCTGTTGTAGGCCGTCATTGCACCCGCCAGCGCTTCGGTGATGGACGACGGCTGTTGCGGCGCGCGTGTTTCTCTTCCTCTTCTTTTTTTTTCTTTCTTCTCAATTTTCTCCTCTGTCCGCACGAGGCTGCCCCGTCGCCCCGCCGGGGTGGTGCAGTGGTAAAACGCCCGACTACTGTGCCGGAGTACCCGGGTTCGAACCCGACCTCGG
>JAJIZL010000159.1:1226639-1247475 GCA_023969395.1 Amblyomma maculatum
TGCCGGAGTACCCGGGTTCGAACCCGACCTCGGCGGCTGCGTTTCGACTGAGCCGAAACGAAGAGGTGTCCGTGTGCTGTGCGATGTCAGCGCAGGTTAAACATCCCCAGGTGGTCGAAATTACTCCGTAGCCCTCATCTCTTTCCACCTTCACTCCCACCTTCTTCCCTTCCCTTACGGCGCGGTTGAGGTGTCCACAGAAAACCAGTGAGAGAGTTACCGCGCCTTTCCCTTCCTATAAATCAATCAGACAGTGGTGGCTCAGCTATTTATCCAGCAGCAGTCCCGTGCATTTTCTTTTCCTTTTTCCTACAGCCACAACAACAACAGCGCTGACATCGCACAGCACTCGGAAACCTCTTCGTTTCGCCTCAATCGAAACGCAGCCACCGGCGGTCGGCATCAAATACCCGAGTACACGGCATCAAATACCCGAGTACACTGCTTAAGTCATATACGTTGATTGACTCTTGGCTGACTAACTGAAAAACTGTGCGATATCAGCGCACATTAAAGATCCCCAGGTGGTCGAAATTAGTCCGCAGCCTTCCACTACGGCTCCTCTTTCTCTCTTTCCACTTTCACTCCCACATTCCCTCCCTTACGGCGTGGTTGAGGTGTCCACAGAAATAAGTGAGACAGTTACTGCGCCTTTCCCTTCATGTAAATCAATCAAGGAACGATGAGGTGTCCGTGTGCTGTGCGATGTCAGCGCACGTTAAAGATCCCCAGGTGGTCGAAATAATTCCGTAGCCCTCCACTACGGCTCCTCTTTCTCGCTTTCCACTTTCACTCCCACCTTCCTCCCTTCCCTTACGGCTCGGTTCAGGTGTCCACAGCAAACAAGTGAGACAGTTACTGCGCCTTTCCCTTCCTGTGAACCAATTATTATTGATTGATTGAATGCCCTTTATTGAATGGGAAGGCTTATGGCCATGGATGGGGATAAAGGGGAGTAGACCTAATCTTCTTTGTTTAGGTCGTCACTCGAATCACATTGCTCTAACCAGGCCACTAAGCGAGCCATACTTGGCAAATATCCTCTGTGTGTTAGCATCAGTTTCTAGAAGGGAACGGTAGTTCAGGCGCTAGGGTTCAATCTCGGGGCGTCCAGTAGAAAAAGCAGGGCAATCCCAAAGTAAATGAGATATGCCGCCGCAGGTTACGCCCGTATTCACAAACGCGCCTCGACTCGACGCTCCACCTCCACTCGTCGGAGCGGAGAATACAGCCGCTACTCCACTCCAGGACCGATTCGGATTCATGAACGCCCCTCGGCGTTTCCTCCGACAAGTTCTCCTCGAGAATACCTCCTGCACTCGGAGCAGCGCAAGTGGCATATGGGGACGAGATTAAGATGAACTTTTGGCCCGAAAACTGCGTGCTGAACTATGTAACATGCTCAGTTTTTTATGTCAAGTCTTCTAAACAACTTTCGCAACCGACCTCGACGTTAACAGCATAGTGTAACTTGTTTTGTGGGCTGGATGAAAAGGGCGGCTGTGAAAAATGGCCGAAAATGTTTTCGCATCTGGCAACAGTCGCTGCTGGTGACGTCAGCTTCGAGAAATGGTGTGAATACTTCGGTTTATTTTTTGGTGTGAGATCTACGCTCGGCCTTTGCCGCTTTGCCTTTTTTTATTGGCAGGCTTTGACAGACGTTTTTTTATTTTTTTTTTGACAGGCTTGACCGACTTTTTTTTTTACCATGCTTTTTTTTATTGCCGGGCGTCAAAGTACATTGCAGGAAAAAAAAAGTACAAGCCGCGAACTCCTACCCTCCTACCAGCATGGCTCGGCCTGCTCGGAGGCGAGCTAAACATGCGTGCTGCTTCGCAGCACATTGCAGCTCATGCACGCTGAATTCGACCCTCCAGAAGAAAATGCCGCGTGCGGTTTCCAAACAAGTTGGGAGCCCTAATTGAAAACGTGCTTGAAAAGCCATGCTCTTCGTCGGTCGCGAATATCCCTCCGTAGGAGTAGCACACAAACGCGCTCCCTCAACAGCGCCGCGCCGGCCGCGCGTCCGCAGACGTACTACGTACCCTCGGGCGACGGGCAAGCCATTTATGTCCGCACAGTCCCACCGCGCCTCCGGTGCTCGCCAGCTTACTGGATACAACACGCTGTTCCCCCACAAGTTCGACGCCGTCTGCGGAAGCGCGCGGGGCGAGCCACGGAAAGTGCGCCGCCGCAGCTCGACTCCGGCCGCGGGCGAGCTCACCATTTACGGTCAAATCGCGCCTCAACTCTGCACTCGATGGGCTCCGAAAAGGTTATCCATTTATCCAGTGACGACTTATTGAAATGTGCCCGCGCCACACACGCGCAATGCGACGATGCGACGATCAAACAACACAGACGTCGGTGGCTGATCACGGTTATCCATGTTCGGCGTGAGCGGCAGGGACGGCCGGAGGCTAGCCATGACCACATTCGCAAAACGATAGCGTGCCAGAAGTCCCGTGTCACTGTCACTCTCAGCTGATGCTTTAGCGAAAGGTTCGGTGCATCCTTGTCGTATCTTCTTTCGTGAAACTTTTTGGTATACCGGTAGAACGAATTCCACACAGCGAGCGAGCGATGCGATGTCGGCCATGTTTACAAGCGGAGTGGCGGTCGAGGAGCGGCCAAGGTAGCGTCGTCGCAGACTCGAGATTCTCGAGAAAACTCAAGTTTTCTCCGCCACTGGAGGAGCGATTCGAGTGGAGATTGCTTTGTGAAACGAAAAACAGGCCTCGAGGGCCGCTTGGAGTAGAAGTTCGAGTGAAGGCGTGTTTGTGAATACGGCGGTTAGAGTCGTACAGTGGGGGCACGTAATCATTTTCTCCGTATACTGACGCCAGCGGGCCATAATACGTGGCGTGTAAGCCGCATGGGCGATGAGCTTATTCAAAAATACTTCTTGACTTCGGGTGAGGTGGGTTCTTCTCGTAAAAGGTGGGTCTGGTGTGGCCACCTGCATGCGATGCTGACTGAGGCTACGAAGACTGGTTCGAGTATAGTACATAAACCAATTATTATTATTATTATTAAACACTTTAACGCAGGGAGGAAGCTTGAGGTGGCTGGGGCCACCTGTCGCAATCACTAGGTGGGCTCCTCATTACAAGAGCCTATTGGCGACCGCCGGAGCTCGGGCTCGGTGGACTAGGGCCTTCTGGCTCACCAGGGCGGAGCAGCCGAGCAGGGCTGCCTCCCAGTCCTGGATAGCAACGTAGGCCAGAAGACGGCTAGCACATGGAAATAAGAAGAGTCAGGTCATGCTAAAGTTGTATAATAATCCGTTCTAACTGAAGTTCTTAATTGCCCCGCCAGGGTGGCTCAGTGGTTACGGCGCTCGACTACTGTTCCCAAGGATGCGGGATCAAATCCAGGTTTCGGCGGACGCTTTTCGTTGGAGGTGAAAAGCAAGGCGCCCGTGTGCGGTGCGATGTCAGTGCACGTTAAAGAGCCCCAGGTGGTCGAAATTTTTGGAGTCCTCCACTACGGCGTCTCTTATAGCCTGAGTCGCTTTGGGACGTTCCCCATAAACTATACCAAACCAAGTTCTTTATTGAACCCAAATCTTCCCATTTTTTCTGACACTGTCTCTGACACAGTCTTAATCCTATAGAAGAAATGGGGATATTCTCAAAAGCAGGTTCAGCATGGGAATTTTGGCTCTGCTTCAAGACATTGCTTCAGAATATTGGTTCATAACTGCAAGTAAATTCGTACAATAATCTTGGTAAGGTTAGTCGGCATGTCGTCTTAGCGTTGGAACTAATGTGTTGCAAGCACCAGTGCGAAGAACTTAACTCAGCCTGCGCACCCTTTCACCCAAATGATTTGTTGACTTCAATGTGGGAGGTTCATTAGTTGTATATAACATCTTCAAAAACCCACCGCAAATTCTGCAAGTGCAGAGCAATCAGAGATGCGCATGTATGGCGTAACCGTGCTGAGGCTCCGATTACGGACATGCACTACAACCTCCTCTCGTGCAAAAATGCAAAACATCACGAGTTCCGGGCTTAGTTTCTTTAAGAGCCTGTTTTGCATCTCTTTGCTTTTCCGACGTGTACATACGTACATTAAACTTAATTTTAATTTCTGTTCTAATTTATTATTTCTTACATTGCTTTCTTGGTTTTAGTCTTTTGTTGCTCTATTAGGTGTCTCTATTGGTTTTTATTTTTTTATTTCCGTTTGTACCGTTTTTTTTTTTTTTTGCATACTTTACTCTCTCCCTCGTGCAAAATTTGATTTACTTGCTTTACTTTTATCAGCGCTACTCTGTTTTTTTTTTAATTTTTTATACAGTTTTTGTTTTTCCTCCTGGTTTGTTCTCTAGTTTCCATTAAAAAAAAACGGCCTACCACGGCCGAGGTTCGCTCCCGCGTCCTTGAGCACAGGAAACGAGCGAACCACTTTACAACCACAGCGGGGAAGAAAGAGAGGGAGTAAGGCTTGTTTTTATAGGCTTTTGGAATGGGGTCAAAACCTTGCTTTAACCAGGCCATGCCAACGTGCCCACGTGACCTAGGAATAGCGTGCTTGAGCCGACATTCAAGAGTCTTGGAAGATAGATTTCTAGCCTAAACCAACATCAAATGAGCTACAAAACTTTACAGCTCCGACAATTTTTTCTCATATCTTGTGGTTTCGTTACGCCAGGCAATTCGGCGACGTATTCGTGTGCGGCGATGTCACCTGCCAATCATCAGCTGTCACAGCTGATGATTTATGTGATTATGTGGTCACAACAGTGGCACTGAATTTTCTAGGAAACCTAATGCTCTCGTGATAAAATCTCTTCATACTTTACTGAACAATCTCCACAGCAGACAAATTGACATTAACTGCACTAACATCTCTGAGCTAAAATTTTTTCGAGATGAGCAATTATTAAGACAGTAATTGTGTGAACACTGTTGGAATTGTACAGTTTTGTATTGCTTTACCTGATTGAATATACCACTGTTTTGTTTTCTATTACTGTACCTAGAATTGCATAAATAGAAACGTGATGTGTGAATTACTTTATTTTGTTTGCCTTGTGCAATTTGCAATTTTGTTTTCTTCTGTACTTATAAATCTGCTTACTGTTAACCGTGTTAAGTATAACCGTGTCGTTACCGTATGCAATGTAAAGGGGGCTCCAACGCGATCAAGTGATCTTGTTTCACTTTTTGTTCGAGCCCCCTCCGTTGTTTTAACAAAAGTAAACTGAATACGAATTTGAATACTTTTGCTGTTAGTGTTGGTAAAGCTATAATTCATTTGTGACAAACCATAGTGTTCATATTTTGTTGACATGAAAATATTGCGAGAACATGTCTATACAAGGTAGATATCCTCTTTAAAAGGCGTGCATGGGTTTCGTCAAGTGTAGAAGGTACACAAATGCACTTCAATCGACATTTCTTAGAAAAGACAGTTTGTGAAGGAGGAATGAAAGTGAATGAACTCGGAAATTTTTGAACTACTCTTCACGGCGACTAGCATAATTGTGATACCGTTTTCTACGTGCATCTTCCAATGTCGTCGCAGCGCCCAACATACGGCGAACTGGAGTAGTCGCCGAGTGGACCGGAGATTGAGTGAAGGGAGCGTTCTTTCGAGTGGACGCCACTCCAACAGCGTGCCGAGGGTGTCTTCACTTACGCTCGCTGAAAGGAGTACACGAGACGAGTAGAGTGGATTCGGCGATTTCAATCAGCGCGACTCTTAAATGCGCATAATTAGTTCTCTGAGGAGTTGTGCGCTCCTTTAACAACTTTGCATCTACTCTGTGTGTGCATACTACTCTGCGGCAGTTCCGGATCTTATCATGGGGATACTGAAAACTCTATCTTGCTCGGAGAGCAGTTTTCAAGAGCGCGAAGAAGAGTTCAGAGCAAGGCAGAGATGCATAATGCGCTAAGTTCGTTCAGAGATATTCGCGTTGATTAAAGCCCCCGAAGGTGCGTGCCCGCAGATACAGCAAACTGGAAGAAGAAACGTTATGAAGAAATCGAGCCAGACATGCGCGGCACCCTCAAAGCATACGAGAGTCTTTAGAAGTACTTAAGGCGAAAGCCTTTAATGACTCATCGTTGTCGCAGAAGGTTGTCAGAAGAGGTGTCACGCTTTCGAAAACGCCAGTTAAATATAAATTAATAAACTTTATTTCGATCGGAAATAGAACCTCCATCCCTTGGATCCCCAGCCCAGCGCTTTACGAACTGTGCCACATATCCCGGATCGTGAAACGGTTAGTTGGTTTGGTTTGTGGGGTTTTACGTCCCAAAGCAACTAAGGCTATGAGAAACGCCGTAGTGGAGGACTCTGGAAATTTCGACGACCTGGGGTTCTTTAACGTGCATTGACATCGCGCAGCACACGGGCGCCTTGCTTTTCCCCTCCATCGAAAAGCGGCCGCCGAGGCCGGGATTCGATCCCGCGTCCTTGGGAACAGTAGTCGAGCGCGGTAACCACTGCGCCACACCGGCGGGCTAAATCGTGAAACGATGTTCATAATTCCTCTTGTCTACCCCGAGGATGATAGCGGAATTCCGCGAGAGACAGATACTGTACCTTTGCATTCCTGTAAACGATTTATGGAACGCCGGTGAACTTTGAAGCCTTCAATGAAATGCTAGTTGTGTTCGTTAAAGGGCGCGCATCTACAGTCATAACAGGTCATGGCGTCACCAGGAGATTCATGCATATACGTTGCTGACTCCGCCGGGCGTCCGATCCAGGCGTCCGTGCGGCGCCTTTCATTTGCTGCTGCTTCGAACGCCGCACCACTCAGCAAACAGAAGCAGACAGAGATGTCTAGGAGGCTTTAGTACAGCAGCCGTCAGCGGCATTTCATATTGATTTGCAGGGTAGAAAAGGCGCAGTACCTGTCACAATCTCCGCGGATTGACTGATTGATTTATGGGAAGGGAAAGGCGCGGTAACTGTCTCAGTTGCTTTGTGTGGACACCTCAAACGCGCCGTAAGGTAAGAGAGGAAGGTAGGAGTGAAAATGGAAAGAGAGAAAGAGGAGCCGTAGTTGAGGGCTACGGAGTAATTTCGACCACCTGGGTATCTTTAACGTTCGCTGACATCGCACAGGACACGGACGCCTCAACCGTGCCGTAAGGGAAGGGAGGAAGGTGGGAGTGAAAGGGGAGAGAAAGAGGAGCCGTAGTGGAGGGCTACGGATAATTTCGACCACCTGGGGATCTTTAACGTGCGCTGACATCGCACAGCACACGCACGCCTCTTCGTTTCGCCTCCATCGAAACGCAGCCGCCGAGGTCGGGTTCGAACCCGGGTCACAGAAGTCGGCGTCTTACCACTGCACCACCCCAGCGGGGCTCTCCGCGGACACGAGCACCACGCCTTAAAGGAAGAGAGGAAGGTGGCAGTGAAAGAAGAGAGGCAGATGGAGATGCCGTAGTGGAGGGCTATGATCCACCGCGCTATAATGGCTTTCGCCTTATCGCACTTTATGTGTCCCTAGTGCTTTCTAGAAATTTTACACTGCGTTGGTGTGATGCTTAACCCTTGTAACTAAACGAGATTTCCGTGCACATTTCAATGTGATCGCCTCAAAGGGCCTGTCCGGTGGAAGCTGCTTCGTTATGAAGAAAAAAATTGCCGACAATTACGTTACTTCCTAATGCGAAATTTTAGCGCAGCACGTCAGCTGTTTCACCTTTCTTGGTAGATTGAGGCAAAGATTTCAAGAAATACATGATCGTACAATTACAGACAACTATTTTATTTTTCCCACACATTCCTTCAAGAAACACTCTACGAACAGTTCTTGACTGTCATGAAGGCAACTTTGTGGTCGGAGAAATCAAGAGAGCAATTAAGGTATCGGGAGGTTGTGGGAGGCTGCACGTGGGTCCATAGGATCGGTGTGTGGCGAAGAGACTAATGCCACAAGCTGCAGACGAGAAGAACGAACCTTCGCAAATATGTTAAACTGACTTAAAAACGCTGTAGCCAAAGTTAGGCAGCGTCTACCTTGAAAGAAGTACGGCGAAAGGTTATAAGTGTTATACAAACATCCGGAAAACTGCCGAGACATGTATATCCGCCCATGTCGAGTGTGTATAGATTAACTAGATAAAAAGCATCATATGATGTGGATGTGGCCTTGATCGCGGATGGAGCCTGGATGATTGGCGGCGATTTTATTGGCCTAAGGCGTTCTTGCTATATCCAATTTTGAGCATTGTGTGTAGCCACAATGTGTCTAAACCGAACAGACAGTTTGCAACTGACAATTGGCCCCAGTCCGCATCGAAGAAACAACCAACGTCATCTGTTCTGAAACCGTGCTATTTGCTCTACACTGATATTTTCTTTTAATTGGCAGTTTTAATGTGTGGATTATGCTACGCTGCATTCAGATTGAGTCAATACGCGTATTCACTACGCAGACATGGACAACCTTGTCAAAGCTTACATTCATAAGTAAACATTAATTCATTTTCTCGAAAACACTAGCAGCCACCGCTTTCTTATTAAAAAGCATATAGACGACAGTAACGACTAAATATTTATAACTGGTGGTCAATGAAAGATTCTACATGGTAATATCTCTCTCGCCGCCGCCTTTGGCTAGTCGCTGGTTGCACGTAGCATATGCCAAGGATTTTCTTCACTTACTGCACTTAAACGCTTTCTGAGAAGCATTCGATTAAATCAAGATAGTTAAGTGTGACTCGTATTTGCTGCATCTCAGGTAAGGGCTTTCAACCCTGAATTATGCTACATTAAAACTACTGAAATAGAGAAGACAAATAGCTCTCAAAGGGTTAGAATGTCTGATAAAGTGGCTATACGACAAAAAAGAATGCAAGGTTAAGAGACCCGTACCGTCTTTGCCAAAAGTAACCAGGCAGCAGGGTCTGCTCCTCGGTCGTGTGGCAGTAAATTCATTCTACATCTGAAGCTTTAAATGGGTGAAAAATTAAGACCAGAGCCTGTCCTCACTTCTTAATTTGATTGCCTTTATAATGCAAGTAAGAAGCAAAACATGCTGCTTGGTTACTTTTGGCAAAGACGGTACCTAAGCGCCACTATCAGAGCAAAACGTTAAAGCCCATCGATGCTGCGTAGGGTGAAATCAATACCCAGATGAGTTTATAACAACCGTCGACTGCAGGGTCACTTTGCTTTTATCCTAATCAGAATTATAAAAAAAATAAAGAAGATGCCAGCTCCTGAAACTGCCCTCAAACGCCCTCGTACTATACATACCACAAAGGGTGGTGTTGTTGTGGCTGTAGGAAGAAGGAAAACAAAAATTTGGAGGACGCTTAAGCTTCACCTTCAAAAGTGGAACGCGATAGCGTTATTGCACCTCGTCGAGAAAACTTATTAAACGCAAGGGTATTGGGGCATCCTCGCACCGGTACCCGCGCGGCCCGAAGGGGAGAAGCGGGTGAGCGAAGATAGTGATCTAAAAAAAGGAAAGACGCTTGATTCTACAACCCGTGAGGGTGCACGGCGAAACGTCAGGGGCGAGTGGCGCGCCACGTGTCGGGGCAGCGCCGCACATTGCGAGGAGGGGTTCTTCTGTGTTTGCCGCAAGATGGCTCTGCATG
This sequence comes from Amblyomma maculatum, assembly GCA_023969395.1. NCBI lineage: Eukaryota > Metazoa > Arthropoda > Arachnida > Ixodida > Ixodidae > Amblyomma > Amblyomma maculatum. The sequence continues at coordinate 1,236,221 of JAJIZL010000159.1, forward strand.
TGCGCAGAGCGCAGAAGAAATGTAGCGAAAACGTACTTCGCTACTCGTGTAACTGCGACTTCTGTAAGTAACATGCTCATAATTACCGATATACACCACAGTATAACGTTATACGGCACGTTTCTAAGGCAACACCGCATTCACTAGAAGCGCTTTTGTACCGCTTTCAAGCATCGAACTCGTGGAAAAAAAAAACTCGTGGCTGAGTGGTAGCGTCTCCGTCTCACACTACGGAGACCCTGGTTCGATTTCCACTCAGCCCATCTTGGAAGTTGCTTTTTATTTATGAAGTGCATGCCGGGATTTATCGCTCACGGCCAACGCCGCCGACGCCGACGACACCGGCTTTTCTGGGACACGAGCTCCTTAACGCTAACGCGTTAAAATGCACGGGCCTGCTACTGGCTCTGTAGCTGAGCCACCTCCGCTGCCTCGTGCGGACAGAAGAAAAAATAGAGAAGAAAAGGAAGAGGGAGAGAAAGACGCGCGCAGGCAGCAACAACAGGCGTCGTCCACCACCGAAGCGGTGGCGGGTGCAATGACGGCCTACAAACAGAAAAATTCGGTGGCAGGCTAGCCCCCGCCGCAAGCGGCGGTGACCTACCGCCCACAGCCCCATCAGGAAAGTACCTACCACGAAGGGTGAACAGTTTACTTCGCTCTTGAGTTGTGCAATGCGTCTTTGCCGAATAACAGCAAGAACTCCACATGAAAGCTGCAGCAGCACACTAAAAAGCACGACGCTCAGTTGGACACCATGATCCGATTAAAGTAAATTAAACTGTTTTTACAGCGCTGGGTCATATCATAATTATGCTGATTCTTGCTCTGATGCGCCCAACCTGCGTTGCAATTGTTGCATAGCACGAGCTACGAAAGAACGCATAGAGGCGGGCGCCAATAGCTAAGACCAGCCTATTATGCAGAATATTTTATTCTCATTTGGGGAGAGGATCCATCGCTAGTACTCGGGAACAGAATACGGTTCTGGTTGACGGCCCCAGGGCTGAAGAACTGTCCTGTCTTCAAAGGCTAAGGAAGATGTCCAATGGGAGCTATAAGGCTCGGCTTGTCATTAATTTATATAACAGAGCAACAAGTACCGATAATACCAATTAGGCCTGAATGCCGAGGCGTCGGTTAAGTACTATGCGTGTGTGTCATGCAACCGTCAGCGGCGTTCGCATGAACGCAGCATCATAATGCGCAGTTGCCTGCTCTCCTGGCACAGCCTCGAGATTGAATTCTGCAGGCCGCGATTATTCCACCGCCATACGCTGATGGCAAACATCCGCAATTTCGTTCTTTACTAAGGCGCTATTTGCAGCCAAATATAACGAATCGGCGAATCTTTATAAGCCTCTTTTCGTGGAGAGAAAGTTGTTGCACGAGAAACGATGGCTACTTTGCTGTGATGAGATAGAGATTTTGTTGTTGTGGCTGTAGGAAGAAGGAAAAAAAAATGCACGGGCCTGCTACTGGCTCTGCAGTTGAGCCACCTCCGCTGCCTCGTGCAGACAGAAGAGGATTTATATATAGGAAGAGAAAGGCGCGGTAACTGTCTCACTTGTTTTTTGTGTACATCGCAACCGCGCCGTAAGGGAAGGGAGGAAGGTGGGAGTGAAAGTGGAAAGAGAGAAAGAGGAGCCCTAGTGGAGGGCTACGGAGTAATTTCGACCACCTGGGGATCTTTAATGTGCGCTGACATCGCGCAGCCCAAGGACGCCTCTTGGAGAAGAAAGAAAAGGAAGAGGGAAGGAAAGACGCACGCGCCGTCGTCCACCACCGAAGTGGTGGCGGGTGCAATGACGGCCTACAACAGATAAAAATTCGGTGGCAGGCTAGCCCCCGCCGCAAGCGGCGGTGACCTACCTGCCCCAGCCCCATCAGGGGAGACCCGTCACGAGCATATAATGTTCCCCTGAAAACAATTGCTCTTTTGTGTTATGGAAGAAATGTTGATATATCGTAAATATATTTGCTTTTGATTGCGTCATTTAAACAGCCCTTGCTGGGCGTGTGCGAGGGTGAATAGCATCTGGAAAATGATTTTCTTTTTGTCATCGATATCATTCTGTGTCCTGACGAACAATGTTGGTTAGCAACTAAATTTGATCGTTTATGCAAGGATCCGTAAGAAAAAGCCTTGGCACGTGTCCTAAAATTCTAGCACGGCTAAAATACCGCCCTGTTAGCTCGATGGTTAGGCAGTTAGTGCACTCGACTACTGAGTCAAGATAGGCTGGTTCATCCCACCTGCGCGGCGACGTTTCTTAGGAAGTGAAGTGCTGGAATGCAACAGATTTCTTTAGCACCAATTATCAGCAAGGTAGTCGGTCATTTGCCAAGTCTGTCAAGGCAAGGTAGCCTACATTTAAGGCAAGCATTTTTGTGCTAAATGACTCGTACAAATTTGGCAAAGAAAAAGTCCATCGGCGTCGGCTGTTGAAAGCATCGCAGACTAGTCAACTCGCTAGCGTGTCTGGTAGACTTTTAACCCCAAAGAGCGTTAATAATAATAATAACAATCAATCAATGAATCAATCAATCTTTATTTAATGTGCGCAGGAACAACCATATAGTCTTAGTGCTGCAGCACAAATAAAAAAAAGAAACAAAAATGAAAATGCACAAACATGTTTACACACACAGAGAGAACACAAAAGAAGAAATAAATAATACATGAAATGAAACTGAGACGAAACGTATCACGGAAAGTTATCAATAAATGAGTAGCATCACTTATATACGCAGTGAGAGAATTTTTGAGCACATCAGGAAAGAAGAAGAAAAAAAAAAAGAACAGTAGATAGAAGAGAAAAAAACGACAACAACAACAACAAATAACTGACATTTATTATAGTAATATAGAAATATACATAAAATAAACAACCATTCCAGGCGCAACAAGTGCATGGTACTTAATACACAGGCTAGAAATACAGAATACAATAAAGAAGTAGAATTGAACAAGGGACAGTAAGATTCGAATATAAAGTTTAAAGTTGAAATATAAGTAAGAAACGGATATAAAGTAGTTCAAGATACAGACAGCATTGAACAGGAGAAAAAGCAAAAAGTGAAGTAAATATAATATTAAGGCTAGAAAGTGGGAGTTATATGTGATAAAGTACTATTTAGAATACAACGCTACGAACATCCAATGTAAATGAACAGAGCGAGTTTTGGAAGATGTCAAGGTGAGGACAAAAAGAGTTAAATAACCACTGCATCCTGTCCAGAGGGGAGTGGGAATGAAGAGGAGAAACCTGAAATGGTCTGAATTCCCTCATGCTCTTTCGCGCAATGCGCAGTAGGATGTACTCTAAGAGCTGAGGGCACAGAATGTGGCCATGAAGGAGTTCGTACAGAAATATGATATCAAGTCTGATACGACGGCAGTGAAGATAATAATAATAATAATAATAATAATAATAATAATAATAATAATAATAAAATTATTAATAATAATAACATTAATTATTAAATTATTAATTATAATATAATAATTGGTTCACAGGAAGGGAGAGGTGCAGTATCTGTCACACTTGCTATGTGCACACCTGAACCGCGCCGTAAGGAAAGGAATGAAGGTGGGAGTGAAAGTGGAAAGTGAGAAAGGGGAGCCGTAGTGGAGGGCTACGGAGTAATTTCGACCACTTGGGGATCTTTAACGTGCGCTGACATCGCACAGCACACGGGCGCCACTGCGCGATGTCAGCGAACGTTAAAGATCTCCAGGTGGTCGAAAGAGCGTTAATCCGAAATGACGAAAACAAATCTGACAGGTGATAGTGGGCAGGTGATAAGCACCGCAATCTTTGCACTACCGATACAAACTACTATAAATCCTCGAAAAAGTACGTGTATGCGTCTGACAAGTGACAGTTGGCAAGTGACGTGGCACAGCACAGTATTTTATTTAGAAACCAGTAATCGCTGCCGTTTCTCACGAATGAAAAAAAAAAAAAAACATTTATCGCTTCATCGCATAGAATTCTGTAGACGTTTACCTCTCATGACCATTTTCTGCAAAAATCTCGTTGATAGTCTGCAGCTTTTTCTCCTTGTATGGATCAGTTTTTTTATGCTGAGGTGGGGAAAGCCACACGCATATTGTGACATGGTACTGAGCGCCCGAACTGGCATCTTTGCTGTTTAGCAATATTTGAGATATGAATGGAGCTACAATGGCTGCTTTAGCGATTATTCGGTAAGAAATCTGAACGTGCGGCAACGAAAAGGCAAGTTTCCGCATAATCGCTTTGTTATAGGCATGTCGCTAATCCCGAGGTTGCAGCAAAGCGCCAGAAATAGATGTACAACATAGAAGGCTTCCAAAACCGAAATTCTGGTGCCAGGCTTGCGCTCCGGGCACGCACCGCTGACTATTTTTTATTTTTTTTCTATATAGGGAATCAAGTTTTTTTTTTTTTAGTTTAATATGTATATCTACCATAGAGTCTTTGGTATAGTGCTTTGGTCTGTGAGTAATGTGCGTTTTTGTATGTATGTATTTATGTATGCACCCAATAAATTATCTACGCTACATCTGTCACCAAAACCAAAGAATCGGCATGACGCGTCTAACTTTCCGGCATCGCGTTGAGATGTCTGTGTGCGTTACGCTATCAGTGCAGGATCGGAGAAGCCCCTCAGATTAACAAATGCCTTATTTATCCTAAAGAAAAGAGAATCTAAAGACACCAAAATAATAAAGCGGTGAACATAGAACATAATCCACTTGCATGGAGGGCAAAAACAAGCTGAACGAAGAAGTCTCCGACAACGTAGCCATTAATCGCGACGTACTGCTACAAGTGTCCAATATCGTAGTGAATTCTGCCTGTCGCTTGGCTGGCCCAGAGTGGATCCGACAATGAGAGAGTTAGTTCATCTAGTGTTACTTTATGTTACCGTGACATACAAAATGGCACTAATATCAGGACCTCTGTGAGGCTGAATCGCATGAGTTATGCTGCGCAGTGCGCCGGCTAGAATACACAAGGAGGCTCGCCGAACACTTCTTCGGCTTGTCCGCAGACAACAGCCCACCTCGATCGCGAGAGGTCACGCTATTTTTGATCATCACGCTTGAGAAGGATTAATGCTCTCAAAACCACTACTTAATGAAACCAGGTTTAGTAGATCTTTTTCAAATTTCAGGCCCTGGATACATGAAAGTCAACTAAACTTCACACAACGTGTAACAGGCAGCGATGGGTTCTCAAATGAGACTCATAATTTGTTTGCCCCCTCATCATTTTAAGTCATTTGAAATTTCATAACGCGTCTTTCATTTACTCGAAGAGCTGAGCATATTCCAACAGGATATATTACCCGTACTGCGGAAAAACACGAAACATAACAGCGCAGAGACGAAATAAACCCCCGCGATATGTTCTTTTCCAGACAGAAGAAATGGTGTGCACAACAGAATTTCCGCGCATTTGTGTCCACAATGAAGCGGCTATCAATACATGCGTTTGCTACCGGAGTCAAGACTGCGAGGCTCAGAAACCGCCTAAATTGAGTAAGAGGTGACGGGGCACATAAGGAGAGTAAGAGAACCTCAGGTGCACCTATGTTCCCCTCTATCCTCCTTTCGCCATCTCGATGGCCAGCCTTGTTTGAACAGTGGAGACAATGACCAGCATTCATCTTCAACGACAGCAAAAGTCGCTGCGAGAGGGGACAAAAGAAATGAGGCCACGCCGCAAGGATAAGCAATTTGGGTGGAAAGGGAGCGTAACATCGAAATGCTCTTTGATGGTGGCAGCCCAACTGGTCGAGCAATGGCAATGATTAAAGAACCTGGCAATGATTCCAGGTCACCAGGTTACGCGAGACACCAAGGCAACATGCTGCGCCATGTTTTTTTGTTTCTCTTTCGTACCGTGCGCAACCACAGCAAAACAGAGATTAGCGCCATTTTTGTATTCGTTTGTTTGCCTTTAAAAAATTGTCGGCCTTCCGTTGTGCCTGCCTAGTGTCACTTCGCCCAATTTATTTTTCTTTACGCTGTTTTCTATCTGTGGAGCTTTTTTTCTCTGCCGGTTTTTAAAGCAGTGGCGAAAGTTAACTTTTTTTTTTTAATTGATGATGCGGCCACTTCTCAAGGCAAAGGTTGAGTGGCTGCAATAGAAGAAGAACGATTAAGAGCCGATCGCTGAAGAGCAAAAAATATCGGCCTACATAAACAGAAAATGAATATTCCTCATTACAGCAGCACCCATGATACGATACACTTGCTCAAAGATTTGACTAGCCGCATCTAATAGCAGTACCTGATAGAGGGCTCGAATGCTTGAACAAGTGTCGCTTTCTCATTTATTGCGTGTACTTTTTGGACACCCAGACGTATAAGGCATTCAGTTCCGCACTCTCGATAAAAGTATCTTCCAAAGAAAACAAGTTGAATTTCATGGTTGCAACTCTTTTTTCCCTTTTTCGACTCATGCGTGATTCTCGTTTCTCCTCCTCTTTCCCGGGAGCGACATCCTAATGGCGTATTCGCAACTGTCTCTCAGTGCCCTGCCATGCTGAAGTGACAGCGCTAGCCAATCGGAGCGTCTTTTTTCCATGGCTGTCCTTTTTACAGCAGTTATGTAGGCAGAGAACTGGGGTTCCTACACTCATTTGATGTGAAGATTGGCAGGTCATTGGGTATTTATTGATTTCAACTTTTTTTAAATAAATCCTATCCGGTATGTTGTTCTCTCCTTGCTGATCCTTTCCAACAAGTTTAGCACCATTAAGACATTGCTTTCTGATAATTCAGTATTGAAATCTGCTGTTCCCACTGCCTTAGTTTTCGTTCAGTGAGTGAGTCATTGAACGCTCATCGAATTCTTTTGTTTCCAGTGTTAGTGAATTCGCTGATTTTTGCTTTTGGTTTTCTGCTTTCTCTGTAATGAGGTTATTTCACTCGTTATCTTAAGAAAGGGCTTGTTGTTGGAAACAGAGTGTACGCTATAATAATATCACCTGACTATCAACCGGACAGCCAGTGCCGTAATCTACACCGGACGCGCTGACTAACTTTACTTGGATACCATCTGGCTGCAGTTGTAGTCCTCCCTCTCCATCATGCTTTGGGCATTCCTCAAGCCATACAGAACCTCCACAGTTTTAGCTAGAGCTTGCACGTACTGAGGCACCTATTATTCTAATGCAAATTATCCACCCCTCTTACACATAGACGCAACCGCAACTCCCGCAACTCATTTCGCGGCTTTAGACGGAAGGCTGCTTTTACACCTGTAAGTCCTTGAGTATCATTTGTTTCGCATAGAAGAAAATTTTCCAGTTCCAGTGCAAGGCTTCAGGATTCTGGTAAAAAGTGTCTAGGGCATTAATAAAGCTGGCAGAAAAGTGACGGTGCCACTGAGCCATGGGTACACTTTAGGGCAATATGACCAGTTTTCCTCTTACGACGCCATATCAAACATTGCTTCAGGAGTAAAAGCTGTGACCTTCAAGACCACACCTTTCTCTATGGTCCTGAAAGAACGTATCCAAAAGTTAACTATTCTGTCACCTTCTGGACACAGCTCTGAAAATACAGAACCGTATAGAACAAGCATTCAAAGCTTCCTTTGTTGCCGGCTTGGCCAGATAGGGTTTTCCACAAAAAAGTCAGTGCATTTCTCGCAGACAGCGATGTCATTACTAGCTGGCATCCACCATAATCGACTATGCACCGTTTTGTTTTTCTTGCCTCACTACACGATTCACTCATGGTGTCTCATATCATCGATGCGATCGCCTAAGCACAGGCTCGTGTTGCTTATGCACTAACCATTTCGACGCCGAAAATGCATCTTCTTTATATTATTTTTATGTATATTACCCGTGAACATTTGTTAGAACGTAATCTGAGGATTTAGGTTTCGGGATGGAAGCTTATTAGGCACTAACGGTACGAGCGCGTTTCCTAAAATTCTAGCCAAATCCTCCTTTAAAATCAAATAAAATATGCGGGCTGCAAGCTGCAATAAAACGCTATTCACCAAATTCACCGCGATAATAACATTTGTATTTTTATTCATCAATAAAAGAGTTTTAGCGACAGAAAAGTTGCTTGCAAATCCTATAAAATATCCTAACTAGTCCTTTCATATTTTGATACAGCACTAAATGGAATAATTCTGAAAAATCTAAAACCCACATTTTTCTAGACGCACAGCAGGAACAGGACATGCTTGTTAAAAAAAGAGCATCCTTTCTTTTTTCTGCTTCCTGAACTCTTCTTTCGTTTTGTTGCCGTTTCTAGACAAATAAAGGAAACAAAGCGGTCGCGCAACTCAAAGGTTGCTTTGCCGCCATTCCCCTTCGTTTTTGCGAGAGCTAAGGAACTGTTACTACATATATCCTTCAACCTGAAGACTTTCAGTTTCACAAGTTATCCAATAAATACCCTATTTTTTGTCAAGAATAACATGTGAGCAATAAATATAAAAGAGGGTCATATACCTGAAAATAAAGAAGGTTTGAAATGGCGGTGCGATCACAGCTTTTCCTTCCAGTAACCCCTCCTTTTTCATTTATTCTTTTGCCGGGATCCTATTGACAATTCTTTGCTTAGTTTGTTAAATGCCGCATGTCGAAACGAAGATATGTCTTAACGAGCTTCAAACAGATCGCTCGGTATCCTTACTTTCATTCGCGCAGTGCGGCATCCTAATGCACCGTGTTCCCGCATTGCTCTCGTCAATTGCGCTGAGTGGTCTGCGCCACAAGTGATCTGTGTCCGGTGATCCTTAGTTTCCAAACTATCCCCCTAACGCACCACGGCCACCAGTCGCAAAACAAGGTTAGTTGTGCACTTCTAGCAGTAAGGCATCGAAACAATTGCAAACATATTAGAAAGAGTGTTAATCGTTTTTTCTTGAACACACTTTGCAAAATCTTTAGCTACACCAGAAATTAAATTGAATTCACTTAAGCTTATTTGCCTAACTGGCAATATATTCGACCAATTCTATTATACAATTTGCAGTCCTAATTTCTTTATATTGCTGCCACTTCTACCATTTCTTAATACTTTCGTTAACCAATGTGGCGATCACATATCAGTGGAGGTGAAACGCCAAAGACGACAATTCGCTGTGCGAGGTCGGCCGTTATAGGAAATCATTGAAGAGCCCTGCCCTACAGTAACTCTTTCTCTTTCTTTTTCTTTTTTATGTCCCTCTTTAATCCCTAACCTCGTTGGGGAGATAAGGTACCCGCAGCACGTTTTACGCAGGCCAATCTGAAGCATTCTGTTGGAAACGAGTTTGCTCGTTCTATTTGCATGGGGCCTTCTGAATAAGCCGTTAATTAAGTGCTGCATTGTGGGGATGACTAAATTAAACATTCAATATGCCGGAGCTTCCCATTATTGCAGAAAAAGGGAAGCATATAGTGTAAAATAGGAGGTGTCAGTAAAGCGTACAAACGTCTGTAGTTTTACCGGCCTCCGATGTATAGTAAAATTAATACATTAATAACTACAGCGGATGCTTACGAAGATGAATCAGATCGCCATTGTGTTCTACAAAAAGTCTGCGTTGGTGCGACAAATTATGAGACAAATAAACGCATTTCGCTCACCACCACGACGTCAGTGGGATACCGCAGACTGTATCGGCCTGTGTTCCAGATTCGAAGCTTGAAAGTGATTAAATATTTTATCACTGTTCCGCTGACTGCACTCTGTTATCTCAAGCAGACGCCATCTACGTGTCTCTGCAACTGCTAAGAATTCGTTGTAATATAAATGTCTCCGTTTCATTCTTTTTAAACCACAAAGTTTTCCAAACTCTGGAAGTTTTCTTTTAAAAGAAGGCATATACTAATCTGGAAGCCATGCACGCGTCTCGAAAGTATTTAAATTTTGGCCGCAGGCGGAACGCGGAAGCACTCAAACTCGATGTTGTTCTGGCTTTGATCTTCGGCAAAGCCACTCAGAAAATACCGACTGAATATTTTTTTCGAATATGAATACGCAAACATTGCTGCATTTTTCATATTTTAAAGCACGCTATGTTGAAGGTCACATGAATGTGCACGGAACGTTTGTTCCAGACTTCCCTGTCATTTCGTTCTTCATTGCATCGGCATCTTTTTTTTTTTTTTTTTTTTTTTTTTTTTTTTGCGAATGGTTTTCAAGGCCCCGCGGATGATCATCACGAGTGCGCAAATAAGTGGTGCCGAAAATATTGAACGCTTCTACAGCACGCTTCAGTGGTTCGCGGCAGCTGCGCTCATGAGCCAAGATGCTCCCAATTACTTAACTTTAAAATTTAGCACGAAGATCCAATACGGGGCTCTAGCTCCTTTCCCTGGCACCATCTCGTAGGGCCGCTTCTTTGAACAGAACATCTTCACACCTGCCTAAATTATATAAAAAAACGACTGCAATAAACTTACATCATATGTACGAGTGAACAAATCCCAATGTTGCTGTTCATTATGCTGTAATCCCAGATCAGTGTAGAACAGAACATATTAAAGAGATTTAGCAAAACGTTAGCTGCGACTTTAACTAATTTAGAGCTACACCACTACTTCCCTTTACCAATATGCCTTGGCGCTAGATATACCGATGAGGGGATACACTTAGCTCCTACTATAATATATGACAATAAAAAAACTTTTATACGTGAATTACTTCATGAGGTCTAACCGGACATTTGGAATTAAATGCTCCTCCGCGTTTGACCTTTGAACTCAAGTTTCGGCATTAAGACGGTCGGGTGATATCGAAATGCAGCCTTCTAGGACCTTTTGAACCTTTATTATACACGCTTTTTCTTGGTCACATAGACACGCACTTGGAGCTTGGTTAAAGCAGGAATTTTATCTATGGCACTCTTGGCTTCTGCCTCAGGAAGGTGATTAGGTTTAGGTATTTCAGTAACGGCACCAGACATGTAATGGGCGAATCGGCAGGCGTTTACACCTCGGACGTTGTTAGGAAAATTGGAGGAGGAGATCGGAAGCAGCCTTCTGTCCCTTGAATCCCCAGTTAAATACGCTGCGTATAGGCAACGAGAGCGGGGGCTGGAACAGGTAGGTCACCGCCGCTTGCGGCGGGGGCAAGCCTGTCACCGAATTTTTATCTGTTGTGGGCCGTTATTCTTCTCTATTTTCCCTTCTGTCTGCACGAGGCAGCGGAGGTGGCTCCTCTACAGAGCCAGTAGCAGGCCCGTGCATTTTCTTTTCCTTCTTCCTACAGCCACAACAACAGGCAGCGGAGGTGGCTCAGC
>JAJIZL010000159.1:1252078-1278550 GCA_023969395.1 Amblyomma maculatum
CTGCACCCGCCGGGGTGGTGCAGTGGTAAGACTCCCGACTACTGTGATGGAGTACTCGGTTTCGAACCCGACCTCGGCGGCTGCGTTTCTATGGAGGAGAAACGAAGAGGCGTCCGTGTGATCTCCCCAGGTGGTCGAAATTACTCCGTAGCCCTCCACAATGGCTCCTCTTCTCTCTTTCCACTTTGACTCCCAGCTCCCTCCCTGCCCTTACGGTGCGGTTGAGGTGTCCACAGTAAACAAGTGAGGCAGTTACCGCGCCTTTCCCTTCCTATAAATCAATAAAAAAAAGCTCAGCTGCAGAGCCAGTAGCAGGCCCGTGCATTTTCTTTTGTTTCTTCTTGGAGCTACAACATCTCCCCAGCAGACTCTGCAGTGCTCTCGGAACGTTCGTTCTCTTGGGGATCTTTATATTATTGCGAAAGCAATACTACGCCAGGTTTCGCGTTTTCGCCATACCGGAGCCTACCCTTCACGGTCGGTGGTCGGCCATGTGACAACTGACGTCATAGCAGAGCGAGAGACAGGGTAGCAAGTCTGCTCTTCAGCGCGCCGTAGCTATGCTTCACGGTTGAGTGGTGGTCGGTCACGTGACTACTTACGTCATACCATAACAAGAGACGGTCTTCACGAGACCTTACCTTAGCAAGGCTCCTGAGTAGGGCTTCCTTAGGCCTGCGTGCCGGGGGGTCCAAAAAGGAGTCTCATTACAGGTAGAGCGTTTCCTGCAGAACCCATCTCTAGCCCGCTGCCGCATTCTTTCATGTAGTACTTAATATCAACAGCAATGCGCAGCTCCGCGGCGTCTCCAATTCGCATTCTCATACGCATGTTTGTCAATTTTAGGCACGGTGACAGTGTCCATCCAGGTGTGGAAAACCCTATCCTCAGCGAGATATTGGCGATCATAGCTTCATTGCGGTCGCTATCTTCAACTCAGACCTCGAGAAAGGTTGTTCCCTATTGCCACCGATAGCTAAAAAATAGTTTTCATATGCGGACGACGTAGCTGTTGTAGATAGAATACACTGAATGATATTTTGCATCCCGTGATGGTGATGAGAGCTGCGTTTTTCGATAAAAAAATAGTTTTTTGTCAGAATATTCACAATGTACGAATATTTCCACAAGTAATGATTATTCAGATTTGCGGCACGCAACCTATATACGGCCTTTAACCGTTCGATTCGATTTCAAGGCTATGACACTCACGTATCACCTATATACCGTGCCTAAATTTAACGTTGAGTAGTACACGGTTCAAACGTGTCGCTAGCCACTCCCCATTTAAATATATATGCTGTTAGTGTAGTTATTTCAACAGTTTCTTATTTCCTTTATATCCGTGGAAGTGCTGTAACACTGCTCTATTCATGGCTTTGAGAAGCAAGACAAATTATCCGACGCTTGCCATAGCCTTCCAGATGTCGGTCAGTTTCACAGGACTCATGACACAGATTTTAACGCGGTAGCGTTAAGGAGCTCGTGTCGCAGAAAAGCCGGTGTCGTCGGCGTCCGGTGAGCGATAAATCCCGGCATGCACTTCATAAATAAAAAGCAACATCCAAGATGGGCTGCGTTGGAATCGAACCAGGTTCTCCGGAGTGTGAGACGGAGACGCTACCACTCAGCCACGAGTTCGATGCTTGAAAGCGGTACAAAAGCGCTTCTAGTGAATGCGGTGTTGCCTTAGAAACCTGCCGTAGAACGTTATACTGCAGTGTATATCGGTAATTATGAGCATGTTACTTACAGAAGTCGCAGTTACACGAGTAGCGAAGTACGTTTCCGCTACATTTCTTCTGCGCTCTGCGCACATGCAGAGCCATCTTGCGGCAAACACAGAACCCCTTCTCGCAATGTGCGGTGCTGCCCCGACACGTGGCGCGCCACTCGCCCCTGACGTTTCACCGTGCACCCTCACAGGTTGTAGAATCAAGCGTCTTTCCTTTCTTTAGATCACTATCTTCGCTCACCCGCTTCTCCCCTTCGGGCCGCGCGGGTACCGGTGCGAGGATGCCCCAATACCCTTGCGTTTAGTAAGTTTTCTCGACGAGGTGCAATAACGCTATCGCGTTCCACTCTTGAAGGCGAAGCTTAAGCGTCCTCCAAATTTTTCTTTGCATATTTTATGTCACTGCTGCCCAATGTCTCTGGCTGCCCTCCTTTTGGAAGTAACTCTTCGTGTGCAGTTTCTAAATTGTGTTAAGTTATAACCCCGTTGACCATGCAGCTTGTCATCACATTGCTCAGGTGGCAAGGAAGCTCGCTGCTAGCGGAGAAGAAATAAATCCCTCGTCCACAGACAGTGAAAAATGATGGCTAATCCTGAGAGATGATAAAGCCATGCAGGAAGCACCTGGCAACGCCTGAATGGAGATCGTTACAAGGGAGATGCGAGGGAATCACTGGGATTAACGCGTAAGCGCTCTGTGTGCTTTAGCCACGTCACCGATATGTGCTAATCTCTCACATCCGTAATCACGCTGTAAGCAGGATATCGTCAGATTCCTGCACGGCTAGACTTCTGTTAGTCCGAGCAGCGAGATGTTTGTCCATCTCAAAATGAGAGATGTGGTATTTCCCGCAAAAAAAAAAAAAGGAGACGAGCACCCATTCCTTACTCGCAGTAATCCTTCAAGATAGCTATAAGGAACTCCATTTGCTGCACAATGCTGGCCTTTCTCAAAAAATTTGGAGGACGCTTAAGGGGGGACACGGCTCTTTGGCACCGAAAATCGGCCTGAAAATCGGATTTTCAATTTTTTCATTTTCGTATTCCTCGCACCATTCCGCATCTGCACGCAAATTTTCATCCTTATACCCCGCGTATTTATGAAGTTATAGCGATTAAAAAATGCAGTACCACACCCACTGCCCTTTAAATTGTGGACAAACGACACCCAATTTCGATCGCCCGGCGCATGAGAACTACGCGCTCCACCGCGGCGATTTTGGTCTCGTTCGAAAGCGCGCGCTTTCGGCTTATTTTTTCTTTCGGAAAGCAACCCTGTGCACTCCGCCTTCCCCATAAAAAACAAACAAAAAGATAGCATGCAGCGCGCGCTACTATTGGCCGGTTAAGGCACGTGATCAAAATGGCGTCGTTTGGTTGGTTCCGGCAAGCTAGCCCTGAAATGCGGACTCCCAGTGACGCCATTTTGTCTTTCTGCCAACCACGCTAGTGCAGCGCGAGAGTCATGCCAGGCGCGAAGAAGTACCGCTCTTTGCACAAGTTCGGGCGAAAGCAACCAAAGAAACGCGTTAAGAATGCGACTTCGTTGCATACTGTTCAAGAAGCAAGTGCCAGTGCTGCGGGATTGTGTGACGATCACGTTGCGGGCGGCGACGCTTCTCCGATTCCGCTGGACAACGGCGCCGTTCTTCGTGCTGACTGCAGTCGTGTACGTATTGATACCGCGCCTGTCACTAACAGTGACATAACTCAAGTGAGTGCCCGTGAGCAGGCTACGCTAATTGATAGACTGGTATCGACGCCGGCGACGGCACGAAAGACCGCGCTGTTCGCCGATGCAAGTGGTGCGTCCGCAGAGTCAGATGCGGACGGAACAGCCTCCTATGCGGTAATTGACCTCAGCATTGTGAATATCCTTCTGGATGCCGTGCGGTGCAAAACGTGTCGTGGATGCGTGCGTTTAATTACCAGCGACCGGAGCTATGGCCTCGCCGTAAAACTGATCGTGCTGTGCGACAACTGCGGTGAGATTGCGGCCGAGTGGAACTCGCGGAGGGTTGACGGCGAGAAAAGGTGCAATCCTTTTGAGCTGAATATTCTGGCTAGTCGAGCAATGCTGTCGACCGGTAACGGCCAGACAGCAATGAACGATATCTTTTCGGCGATGGGGTTGTCGCGGCGCGGGATGCACAACAAGACGTTTCAACGGCATCTGAAGAACACACTGCAACCCGCTGCTACCCGAGCCGCCACGACCGCTATGGCACATGCCGCGCAGGCAGTGGCGAAGGTCTACGATGACTTGTGTTTTGGGCATAGGGGGAACATTGCCGTGTGCTACGACGGCACATGGATGACGCGCGGACACTCATCACATATAGGCGTCGGTGCCGTGGTGGAACTCTTCACTGGTTACGTGCTTGATTATGTGGTGTTGTCAAACTTTTGTCTGGGCTGCGAAATTGGTCCCAAGCCAAACACTGACGGCTACGAACTTTGGAAATCACGCCACCAGTGCCAAAAAAACACCAACTCCAAGGCTGGTCAAATGGAAGTAGAGGCTGGCAAAATTCTGTTTGAAAGATCTCTGCAGCGCCACAACATGCGCTACACAACCATGCTATGCGATGGGGACAGTCGCACGTTCAGTGCTCTTAAAGATGCTGCAATCTATGGCTACATTGAAATAGTCAAAGAGGACTGCATAAATCACGTGCACAAGCGTATGGGAGCAGCTTTGCGCAACCTCTTGCAGAGACGCAAGGGTGCAGGGAAGCAAAGTCTTGGCGGCAGAGGAAGGCTGACAGCTGATCTAGTTGACAAGCTGGCAATATATTATGGCCGAGCGCTTCGATCAAATGTAGGTGATGTGGATGCCATGCAGCGAGCTGTGATGGCGACATATTACCACATCACATCTACTGATGACTGCCCCAAACACAGTTTGTGTCCTACCGGTGAGAAGTCATGGTGCCGCCACAACGCTGCAAAGGCAAAAGAGGAGCCTGCACCAAAGCACAATTACAGTCTGCCAAGAGATGTGGCTGATGCTCTTTTGCCTGTTTATAGCCGTTTATCAGAGAAGAGCCTGCTGCAGAGGTGCATTCGGGGGAAGACCCAGAACTCGAACGAAAGCTTCCACTCGGTCATCTGGACCTTGATCCACAAAGAGCGGCACTCATCACTGTTTGCTGTGGAAGCAGCCACAGCAGAAGCTGTGCTGCGCTTCAATGCCGGCTGCAAGCATACAGCAGCAGCAATTCTGCAAGAATGCAGTACAAATGTGACAGCAACTGGGTCCAGGAGAGCTGAAGAAAAGGACTTGCACCGTAGCGTACGTTCTGCAAAGAAGCGGGCGGCTTCGCTTGGCGTTGCTAAAACAGAAAAAGAAAACACCGCGACAGCATGCACCCCGACTATGCTCCTGGTGCATTTTAATAGCATGAGGTCTTTGGGGTTGCCCTTCCTGATTAAATGCCGTGAGGCTTGAGTGCTTCCGACAATCCCCCAATTTTGGTAGTGTTGCAATTTTTAAAGATCAATATCTCTGGTCCTGTTCTTGCTATTGCTTTAAAAATTTTTTTTCTAGAAAGGGAATCCTGCGAGTCTCATGAAACCAAGGTAAATGCAGTGACGACAAAAGAAAATTTGCTGAGAAGGTTATGTTGTCTTCGGTACCCAAATGGAATTTTCCTTTCAAGCGTTTCCTATTGCGTAACTTTGGCTCAAATTGGCATAGGCCTTTAATTTTCGCTTCAGATCACTTTCCACCTGTTTCTGATCTTGTTGACATATCAATCATTGACATAATTTACACCTACATGCTGTGAAGTGTTTTTCCTCGTTTTCTCAAAACTGCAATTTTGAGGGTGCTGCAATTTTGGAGGAGAGATATCTCTTAGTCTATTTGTGCTATAGCTCTCATTCTTGTCTTGTTAGAAAGAGAAAACCTTCGACAGTGCCGTAGGACAAAAATATGTACAGTTATTATGCGGCAACATTTACAGAATTAATTACCAATCTTAGGTGCCAACCTGGGCTTTTATTCATAAAAGTTTGACTTATTGTAACTTTGGTTCAAATTCTTCTACCACGTTAATTCATGACTAGCGGCACTCTATGATCCTTCTAGATCACTCTGGCAGGGCTATTCTCCTCATGCCATAAAGTGTTTAGTAATTAACTCACCTCCAAATGAAGAACATGAATTAGGTAATATTTTGAAAGCTATTTCATCTACAAGAAAACTAATCAGATATTTGAAATCAGCATGCAAAAGTACAATAATGGTGCAAGTTTCAGTCAGATCCACCCATAAATAAGGAAAAAAGTTTTAAGAGGGGTGTCCCCCCTTAAGCTTCGCCTTCAAGAGTGGAACGCGATAGCGTTATTACATCGCAGGGGACGCTTTCCCAGCAGAAGCGCTACGGCGCAGCGATCACGTCAGAGGCGTCCGGCATCAGACGCTGCACCTAGCAATCGCGCTGTGAGCGGAAAGAGGAGCCGCGTAGCCTAAACACCACTGTTCGAGTGACGCACGCTGGATGTTGGAAGGGGAGAGAGCGAGAAAACTTATTAAACGCAAGGGTATTGGGGCATCCTCGCACCGATACCCGCGCGGCCCGAAGGGGAGAAGCGGGTGAGCGAAGATAGCGATCTAAAGAAAGGAAAGACGCTTAATTCTACAACCCGTGAGGGTGCACGGCGAAACATCAGGGGCGAGTGGCGCGCCACGTGTCGGGGCAGCGCCGAACATTGCGAGGAGGGGTTCTTCTGTGTTTGCCGCAAGATGGCTCTGCATGTGCGCAGAGCGCACAAGAAATGTAGCGGAAACGTACTTCGCTACTCGTGTAACTGCGACTTCTGTAAGTAACATGCTCATAATTACCGATATACACCGCAGTATAACGTTCTACGGCACGATTCTAAGGCAACACCGCATTCACTAGAAGCGCTTTTGTACCGCTTTCAAGCATCGAACTCGTGGCTGAAAGCGGTACAAAAGCGCTTCTAGTGAATGCGGTGTTGCATCGAACTCGTGGCTGATTTAAAAAGTCTTCTGTTGTGCATCTCAGCAATGGCTGAATGAATTGTAAATAGTCTGTGTACATAACCCTTTTTTGTATAATAAATACCATGTCAGAAAAAAAAAGAACTCGTGGCTGAGTGGTATCGTCTCCGTCTCACACTCCGGAGACCCTGGTTCGATTCCCACCCAGCCCATCTTGGATGTTGCTTTTTATTTATGAAGTGCATGCCGGGATTTATCGCTCACGGTCAACGCCGCCGACGACACCGGCTTTTCTGCGACACGAGCTCCTTAACGCTACCGCGTTAAAAAGAAAAAGAGGTAAAATGAACGTCACGCCGTCGACATCAACTGATCGACACGCTGTAGCCGCCTACATTTTCTCTCGTCGCGCCATTTAAATATCTTATTTCATGTGAGCGCCAGATCCCGCCTAGACAGCACACATCTGCCCTTGATGCATGCGCAACTGATGCCTCGCTCATGGCAGTTAACCGATGCCCTCCGTCAGCCTTTGGACAGGCCCAGTCGAAAAAAACAACTGCAGAACATTGTGAAAAATACCAAAAAATATTATGTAGTTCTTTAGTAAACGTGAGATATTTCTGTTGTTCTCTAGTTTCTGTATTACTTTTCTGTTGCTTTGCATTTTTTTGTAGTAGTTTCGTATTGTCTGCAGTTTTTTAGTATTTCGGTTGTAACTACAGAAAATTCTGTTGTTACTATAGGAAGTTCTGTTGTTACAACTGGTTTCCTGTCAAACAACCACGCAGAAATTTTGTCGTAAGATCACAAACCATTTTTTTTTCGACATTGTAAGCGCATCCGCATGGGTCGGCACAGTACAGGTGCCACTTTTGCTATGATTTTGCGAGTTCGCGCGCCACATGTGCATTGAAAATGACCACAACGCCAACGTCTGTCTAAACAGGCAAACCGCACACTCCTAATTTCTTTCGATTTAATACAATGGGTCTAATTAAGCTGTGAAGCTGAACTGTAATGGATTGAAAATTTCTTCGAACACTACTTCCCCGACCTCCCAGTTCCCACACATAAATAAGGCTTATTTCCTCTAGCAAATATAATGCCCATGTTTAACCTTTATACATAAAAGTTGAGTCAAGCTTTCAAGCCTAAGGTAAAAAGAAAAACTTAAATTTCTTCACTAATTATATAATCTCACAATGAACACGAAACCTTACATCAAAGGATGCACGGAATAGTGGCATGCGATCAGACCACGAGCCAATTATTCTACACAGAAGCCATCATGCACTCTGCCAACACTTAATTTCAATTCATGATTCAGGTCTAGATTTTTTACTTGTCATACATGAGCCGTAATTGAATTTTTGTTACTCATTCTTTTTAAAATTATAGGAGAGCATTTTTCATTTTATTTGCGGGTCTTATTGCATTTATGCTATGTACATATTTCTGATGAAGTGAATCGCATGGTTATTTATGTCTATTTTCCTTTGTATAGTTGCTAGCCTTGTAGAAGACACTGCGGGTTCTTGTCAAGTCTATCTCTTCAGAAGCGGCTTTTACCCCCAGACTCTGCAATGGTGGATAGATATAAAGATTTTAATATTATTCTTAGGCTCAATGCGCTTGGCTAATGTTCCCAGGGGGCGGTGCCTCATAAGTGCCAGGAGAGGTAGGGGGAGGGGGCGATGGCAACAAGGCGCTTTCCATCGCATTTTCCTGGTTCGTTGTGATGCGCGTTGTCGTAAGCTGAACGTCGACGTTGTTTTTCAAAGCTGCGCTTATGCTGGTTGTGTTCGCTCACGAGGTCAAACCTCACTTGCTACACTGAGTACCTGAAGACCGGTATGGCAGCTGTGCATGCTATGGCTGCCCGCTCTGGGACAGCACCGGCAATCTGAGGGCCTGCATTTGCGCATGCGCTCAGCGCCTAATCTTTGGCTAGTACGGCTGCGACTGCAGCGTGGCTGTACGTATACAGTGGCCGCGTGCTCGGTGAGCGAGTGAGAGGAGATGGTTAACACACAAGGAAAACTTGGTGATTTAGTCAATGAATTCTTCAAAGTAGACGCAACTATATGCCGACAGTTTGATTCCAACCCAAAAGCTCCATATTTTGCACATCGAACAAGCACGACAAACGCTGTCTACATTTGCCCTTTAGGTGGTAGGTTTATTCCTTATCACTGGATCTTGAGTTCTTTATCCGTGCCATCCTCGATCACAGCGGTGGACGCAGTAATGTCATGTTATACCAAGAGGGGCACGTAGAATATCATCGATCAATATGAAAAGCAACAGTGCAAGAATCACCTTATGCTTCCTCTGCAGTTACGACTGCTAAAACGGAGGGTCTGGTACAGCTAGTTATCACCCAAAGGGGAGATGACGTACTTTTCACGTGATACATATAATGGAAGCCAACAAGTGCTAAAACCGTGAAAAGCATTATATCTTGTATTTTCATTTATTATTTTTTTTTTCAACTGATATAGAGAGGATAGCAAGCCGAAAATACCATGCTTAAAAGTTACTGCCAAAGAGGAAAAAATTCTAGTGGTGTATTTAAGTATGCTTGGGCACGTTAATGCGAAAGCTTTTACGCATCGTTTATTTTTCTGAAAGGCTGTAAGCTTCTTTAATTTATTTTAATTCCTGTATTCATTTTTTATATTTATTCTGTCTTAAATGTTCTTATCTGCTTAGTACCTTTAGCGCCTTTCAGCGTCCTCTGGCTAGACATAAAGAATTAGAGACCTCTTCGCAGGAAATCGGCATAAAGTGGTGGTAAAGCGCTCGGTAGGACACAGGGATTGATCGTGATTCGATTCTTCTCGTAGGCACGGTTCTTCTTTCTTTTCTTAAGTATCAGTTTATGCGGACGCACTGAGATGGCAGGCTATGCCGACAAACTCTGCTGACGCTACTAAGGCAACAAAGAAATTATTTCGGAATTTTAAAGACGTGAAAGGTGGAAAAACAGGACACAGTTGGTTACAACTGCATAATAAGTGAGTACGTCGGTTGCACGGTTTGATAATCTGGTTGGTTTTGGTTGGAAGGCTTCGAGAGCATGAATAATATTGCCTATAGATCGAGCAAAAACATTTTCCTCTATTATTTTACTATAAAATTGGAGCATCTGGCGCCTCTCATTCAGTCTTGCTATGGGAACAGGCAATGTAATGTTGGCAATTATTGGTAGGTAACTATAGGTAATTACAAAGCGGTGCTCTTGATTACCGGTAAGTGGGTCCGCTCTCCCCACTGTACGTTCGGATGTTGTTTTACAGAGTGTTGTCTTGCTGCAGTGTGTTGAAACTAAAATGTCTCACATTTTCCGCCATTCTCACGAGTGACAAATAAAACAACAATTCATTTTGATGGGCTAAAGGAAGCGCGACCCACATATGAAATTTAAAAAGAGGGCGAGATATAACAAAATCGATTATATTTGATCCACCTTTTTTGCGGTGCCAGTAATATTACCTCAGCAATTAATCGTCAGAGTACGCGAAGAAAATAAAGCCCTTTGTCAAGCTGTATTCAGATTTGAGCTGAACGCGGCAAATATTATCATCATCATCATCATCAGCCTGACTATACCTGGCCTGATCCAGAACTTTGTGATCCCCCGATACAAAGGGGAATGGCCGCATCCGCATCAGCATCATCATATACCCACTGCAGGGCGAAGGCCTCTCCCATATTTCTCCACTTAACCTGGTTCTGTGCTAGCTGCATCCACTTGACCCCCACGAACTTCTTAATCTCATCCTCCCACCTAACTTTCTGCCGCCCATTGCTACGCTTTCCTTCCCTTGGAATCCAGTTTGTTACCCTAAACGACCATCGGTTTTCCTCTTTTCGCACTACATGTCCTGCTCATGTCCATTTCTTCTTCTTAATTTCCACTAGAATGTCGGTATTTGAGTTATTTCTCTGACCCAGTCTGCACGCTTCCTATCTCTTAATGTTACCCCTACCATTTTTTGTTCCACAGCCCTCTGGGTTGTCCTCAACTTAAATAGAACTCTCTTGGTTAGCCTCCACGTTTCAGCGCCATAGGCAAATATAACGCTATCAAATGCGTTGAGCATTCATTGACCATTCGACTCTCCGCCGCGCTCCGCCACGGTCAATTAAAAGCAGCAAAGAACGTTCGATATAATGTACGGACACAAAATAATACAATTTCGGGTACATTCTGAAAACTGCGGTTGTCTACTGCGTTCCAGAGCCATATGTGAACGTGCTGGCCGCTGTCAGCGTGAAGAAAGCACACTCTAAAGCTTGTCGTGGACCGCGCCAAGGTCAGGCCTCGTGAATCCAACGTGACAGAAGCATTCGCTCCGTCACTGTCGACCAATCAGTGCACGCACCTTTTTTAAACAAATTCAAATGGGTTGCCGCCAAAATGGGCACACAGAAATGTTGAGGATTAGGCTTCTCTACGGGGTGCCAACGTTTTGAAAATACATTTTCTCGTACGGCCGTTAAAGCGTACACACCTGCAAGTCTCCCGTACACCTTGTTTGCTTGTTCAGGCACAACCTTTAGCCATCTTAGTTTAGGAATGTGTTCATGGTGGTCTTCAATGCCCCGAGTTTCGGTGTCGCTTCAACTAATCAAGCAGCATGGTGAGACTTCAATTACTTAAATGTAATTTTGCACTGGAAGTTGCCACCAGTAAGTTCCTAGTAATGTATATGCTGATAAATCAATAGGAATTAGGAGAAAACTAAAGTATAACGCGCACATTCCCAACTTTCAAAACTAACCACGACTTCTGCACGCAATAATGGAAGAATCCAGCTTCATTTCCGTTCGTGACAAATGGGCATGGTGTCATTTTTCCTCGTGACAGGCAGCGGGAAAAACGACTGCATTTGCATCATCAATAATGCGCGCCTGTCATGTCCCGCGACAGCCTAAATCTGGGAGATTTCTATATTGCATGCAACTTGCCGTTCCCGAGCAATGAGCAATGAGCGCGTTGTTTTATTCTGGACCTCTTGCAATCTATAGGTAAACGTCTTCTAAGGTACTTGGTAGTGCTGGCCTTTTCTTCATCGCATTGTTGTTCACTTTCGGCGCTAAATAAACTACACAGAAGGCGCCTGTCTGCTCCATACTGGCGCTTTATTGAAATTTGGGAAGTGTAAATAAGCCAGGTTTCTATCGCTGGTATGTGTCTTACAACCAGAATTCCTGTTAGAAAAGTAAACATGACCAAACATTTACAGGCATTTTGACAGGTGGAATATTATATTAGATATTGTACAACCATGAACACATAGGACACAGTTCCCATGTTGTTCTCTTTATTGCAATTTCCTTTAATAGGCATTTTGATAGGTGGAATATTATAATAGATATTGTACAACCATGAGCACACAGGACACAGTTCCCGTGTTGTTCTCTTTATTGCAATTTCCTTTAAGAAGTGTGCAACTTTTATTTCAGGGACAATTATACCTCGACTAAATGTTCCTCATACAATAACAGCGGAAAATGTGGTTCCATATTTGCTCTTTTGAAATTTTTATTAATTCTTACCTGTTCCACATTGGCTGCTAGGAAATTATCGAACTAGCATCGCTAGATCTACTGCAATAGCAGTAAAATTGTAGTGTAAACCATAAGCATTACCTACGAAGCTTTCGTTAAAAACATGGAGAATAGAAATTTAGACAATCCGTCCATACTGCTTGCCAAACCTTGCTATCTGGAAAGAAATGCGCTGAATTGAAAGACCCACATTACCTTGCGTTGTTTTACGCAATTTCGCCATGAAAACCAAAGCTATACAGAATGTTAGAAGAAACGAGCCAAGGATTGGAAAAGGGCGAGGCGAACGCTGTTTACCAAAAGCATTCGCACAGTGCTTAGGGCACTCGGTTGCACTAGGCCGCAGTAACCACGTGAAAAACATTGAAAGTGCAGGTCAGGAGCAATGGTGTTGGACGTCTGTGCGCGTATTTGAGGGCTGCAATTAAGCTCAGTCAGCCCTATGTCGATTGCAGTGACTGCAAAAAATGTGCTGCACCGAGGATTCTGAAAACGTTAAATAATCTCATATAGTGGAACTAGATCACAGACTTCGACTGTGGTGTTCTGGAAAAAGAAAACTCATTATGAGAGCATTAGTCCTTAGTAATCATTTTGATAGTTATGTCAAGAGAGGAGCCCAACGGCTACTACGCAGCTCGTAATATTCGAAGAGCCAGAATTTCAGTCTGCTGAGAAATACGGAGATCAATATTTATTCCTCTTAAGGAAGGGTCTGCCTCCACATACCTATATTGCTCAATGTTTTCTTAGAGGGACAGCGTATGTTGAAGTATTCACAGTCTGGTGCCCTGGCGCCATTGAAGGGTGCTCTACGCTGTTTTCATCCATAAGTTGATACAGTTTTTGTTAAGTAAAATGTGAGAGGTGCATCCTGATGACAGCCTTTTGCATTTAGCAAGTTTGAAAGGAGATGTTTGAGGAACTGTACCCAACGCCTAGCTTGCCGTGTTTTCCTAGTTCATCCGTGATGGCTATGACGAAGGAAGCAGAGTCTTAAGAAAACAATTGCTCCTTCTAAGTCGCAAGAGAAGATATTTCATCAATGCGGATATTCTCCTCATTACCGATCTTCAGAAAGAAAAAGAAAACAGCTCAGGTGTGCAGAGAAATTGTGTTCCTAAAAAAGCATAGGGTATAAGCGTGCTTACGAAAACAATGGGAAGTTTGCTCACGCATGCCGAGTGAAGCGAGCTTGGATTCAATTCCTGTGGACACAACTCTAGAATAACAGAAGGCTGGCTAGGTGCTGAGCTCGAGGATCATTATCACGTGGACTTTTAATTGAAGCATTTTCTTCAACAGGTTTT
Source organism: Amblyomma maculatum (assembly GCA_023969395.1). Classification (NCBI taxonomy): domain Eukaryota; kingdom Metazoa; phylum Arthropoda; class Arachnida; order Ixodida; family Ixodidae; genus Amblyomma; species Amblyomma maculatum. Next base: position 1,265,676 of record JAJIZL010000159.1, read on the forward strand.
TTTTTTTGTGTGTCGTGAGAGTGCAAGAATAGACGCAACGCTTTGAAAATCGCACACCTGGCCCTTCACACACACTCTGAGCCTTCTCTCATACAAATAGCCGGGCAGCTTGCGTAGCATTTCCGCACAAGTCTAAACTTTATTGGGCTTGTCGTAAACATGGCGGTCTCTGTTCAATAAGGCCTCTATTCGTTTTAAACGCCGGCGCCACAATGTGGGCGACATTCAGACTTGGGGACGCTTGCTTTGCGAGCATCGCAGACCTCTACCCTCGCATCTGCAAAATATACTAGAATTTAAAGAATGATTAGGTTCGACAAGCTGCATAATGTAATTATACATTAACTAACACCCTTTTTACAAACGACCGTTTACTTTATTTATTTAGTAACAATACCGCACAATACGCCATAATCTCTTTCAGCTCTTTCTAGTTTTACGTTTGCTCTGCGGCCGTTTACTTAATCGCTGAAACAATTACTCAAGAAAATGCGTGCTTTCACAGTCTGTCTAGGAAAGAGCTAATAGGACAGCTGCAGAAGTAGGTCTAGGTTTAAAGTCCGAAAACAGCATCAACCAAAGGATTAGTAGTAGCGCAGACACCGACACTCTCTTTAAATATTATGCAGAAGGGGTCTCAAGCACTCGACCCGCTAGACGCATGCTACCTGCAGATCTGTGTGATGCGGCCCGCCAGCTTCAGAAGTTTTACTCTTTTTATCGAAAGTACATGCCAGCTTCATGATCAAGCTTTACCGATCAGACTTGTCTCCCAACTACAGTCAACTAAAAAGTCTTGTCCTCAGGCTCCTCGCGTTGTTTGTTGTGGAAACGAAAAGTGGAAATTACCTCTGAACTGGGAGAACTTTAGGCGACGTAACCTGCTTTCAATAGCGAGACGTCGAACAGCCTGCCTCGGTTCATACATAATTTTTTCTTTGAGTACAATAGAATATAGTATTAACCATTGTATCCATTCAGTAGTTCTCTCCGGGCCATCCGGAAGTGGCGACTGCCCGATGTTTTGACAGGAAAGAGCAAGCGTCGCTGTTCCGCTCCGTTAAATTGGGAGAGTTTCGTTTGAGAACAAGACGGCCTCTAAGATTTTCATTGATTTCATTGTTATTTATTGTTTTATTTTTCTTATTTAAATTTAATTTTGTTTATTGTTATTTTGCGGCTCGTGACCTGGGAGGGACCAACTTTTCTCAATGCGCAAAAGAAGCAATATGGGTATACGACCGCTGGTGTACACTGTTTTCAGATAAAACAGAAGAGCCATTTTAGAGAAGAGTGGTTTCAAGAGAGAAATATATATCTGCGAGAACAAACCCTTCACCGGGGCTAAATATTCATTTCAAAGCTCTTCAAAGTACAGAGCTACTTAGCTAAAAGCACTGAATACATTTTTTAATTATTCGAATCATGTGCGTAGCCCCAATGGGAGTTTGAAGCCGCGAACAAGGACATTCTATATAAGTTTTTCAATACGAAGCAAACGCAATTTCCAAAGCCACGCATTCCTATGAAATTTCATTTTTTTTGTTTTGTTTTTTCATACGATACCGAAATTGACCGCTAGAAATGCGCAGGAGATCGTTACAGAAGCGACGACAGGTGATATCCTGAGCAGTGGCTGCCGCGCGAAGTTCGAACTGCAAGCGATAATGCGTCACGTCATGCACATTATTTTGCCCTGCAGCTACGAGTAAGAGAGAGGCCAGTCTTTGCCAGCTGCGTGGTCGATATTTTGTAAGAGCGACGGAGCGAAATAAAGTGCATGACATGCCATGGAACAGCAGGCAGTTCAATTTTCAAGGCACTTTTGCAGCGGACATCGGCCGCACTCACCCAGGTGACGTACGTGTATAGCATATCTACCTAGGTTAAATGAAGGAGCAGCACAGATGGAACTTCGTGAAGACGATGATCTTTACTGCATGGCGAGAGTGGTTTTCCTCCTGAACCTGGTGACGATTTTTGTTGCTCAGCGCGAGACTGTGTTGCAGTTATGAACGAGCCATAAATCGGCTTATGAGGAGTATGGCTTTCAACCATACGGGCTTCTACTGTTTAGGCAATGTTTGGTTGGTTTGGTTTGTGCGGTTTAACGTCCCAAAGAGACCGGGGCTATGAGAAACGTCGTAGTGAAGGACTCCGGAAACATCGACCACCTGGGGTTCTTTAACGTGCACTGACATCGCACAGCACACGGGCGCCTTGCTTTTCGCCTCCATCGAAAAGCTGCCGCCGATGCCGGGATTCGATCCCGCGCCCTTAGGAACAGTAGTCGAGCGCCGTAGCCACTGCGCCACCCCGGCGGGGTATATCTTTGCTGCTGTTTTAGTTGCATTTTCTGTGCATACACTTCAGTTCAGCAGCGTCTGAGCGCTTTGTAAATAATATGTTTATGCATAATCGCATGTAATAATACCATGCAAGAAAAAAATGTGGCAGCTGCATAGTGCTCTCGTGCCCGGGCCAGAGAAACTCATCGGTTTTTCTTTGCACAGGTTCGAAGCCCAGTCACGGCACATTTTGTGGCGCAGCTGTGGCGAGGGGCTGAGGATACCGGAAAATGCACACAACCTGTACACTATCTCATAAATTACTTTCAGCATTTCGCATGCTGAACATTATTAATCTAGTCACGCGGGAGCGTTTAGGTTGTCTTCCGCGCCGCATCGTCTGCTAGTCGTCTGCTCGCGGCATATACAATGTGGTTGTAAAAGAGTGTAAATACAAATGCTCTCTACGTACCAAACATTGAAAAATAAAAAGAATTGGAAGTTTTAGGCTGGCACTTTTATTTTATCGCGCGCAAAGGAAGCCGTGGTGGCAACTTGAGCATTGTGGCGCCATCGTGTTTTCTGAATGGAAACCATTTTGTCACTGTGTGGTCTGCAAACGCGTGAGAAACACGTCCTCCATGAGCTTACCCAGGCATATGACGCAAGGGAAATAGGTAGAAGGCTTGCGATGTTGAGCTTTTTGCCGTATTTCGGTGTAAAAGTGACGCTTGCAAGTTTCCATGCCGGGCCAAGGTTTCCCCCCTCCATCACTTGTTCATGTATTCTGTTAAGCCTGGACCAAATCGTCATCCAGATTTGTAAGGATTTTGTTAGTTGTTTCGTCCGGTCCCGCCGAGGACCTCCGGAGTTTCTCCATCGCAGCTATCACCACCGTGGTGACGAAATCCGCGTCTAGTGGCTCACTCTCCGCCCCAATATATCGAGATCGTGCCTAGTGTCGAGTTGAGGTATTTACCCTTCAAGTCCTCTTGTAGTTCTTCGCCCGTCCCATCGTACGGATGTACTATCTGGTTCAAGAGCGTTCGAGCCGTGGACTTTGTCTTTGTCAGGTCTAGAAGGTGCCACAACAGAAGCCACGATTTCTTATTTCCCAGTTGCCTATTTATTCCGTCGCGTACCTGCCCCCCCTGCTGCCTGGTGAGTTCAAAGGCAGGATCTTAGATCTCCCTTTCTAATTTGGAAATGCGGAGTCTGAGCTTCCTATTGTGCTTGGCCGACTTCCACCTGCCCAAAAGGGACGCGTATGCCTCCCACATCTGCATGAGCCGTTTGTCTACCGCAGGGTGTTCTTCGATGGTGTCCACCTATACGGTGGCCCGCTCAGCGTCTTGCTTAAGATCGCTGATCCAGGCATCCAAATCGAAAATTGCACCGACTGTCCGCGCTTCCCTCATTTTGCGGAATATATCCCAGCCGGTTATTCTTGCTGGAGGCGTTTTGCGCTCGTGCTGCGCCGTGTCAAAGGTAACTGAGACCACATAAAGATTTATATGCATCCATTCAGCCCTCCAAACGTTCCTCGTCAATGTGAGCCCAGGGCTCGTGTCTTTACTAAAGCTATTGCCTATACAGTTTGGTTGTTGTGTGTCGTTCAAGATGGTTAGGCCTAGGTCTTGAATGATTTCCCATAGTTTCATGCCTTTTGGGTCGCCTTTGAGATATCCCCACGCTGGATGTCGCACGTTAAAGTCCTCAACAATGACAAGATGCCCCTTACCCTCAGGCTTTGCCACTCGCCTAAGGAGGTCCGGGGCGCCTGTGCTCCTGTTCTTAGGAGAGCTGTATACATTAAGAATGTATAGGTTTTGTTCCCCCTTTTTCTTGGATACCACTTCTACTAAGATGTAATATGCCTTAGCTTCATCTACCTTGTGCTGGATCGCTGTAATATTCCTATGAACTAGCATTGCGGTGAGCAAATCACGCTTCTCCGCCAAGCCTAACTGATAATGTAAACATGCACCACCCCGGCGGGGCCATGACTGCGTAGAGAGATTTATTTGTATTTGTAGAAGGGGAAAGGCGCGGTAACCGTCTCACTTGTTTTCTGTGGACACCACAACCGCGCCGTTTGGGAAGGGAGGAAGATGGGAGTGAAAGTGGAAAGAGAGAAAGAGGAGCCGTAGTGGAGGGCTACGGAGTAATTTCGACCACCTGGGGATCTTTAACGTGCGCTGACATCGCACAGCACACGGACGCCTCTTCGTTTCGCCTCCATCGAAACGCAGCCGCCGAGGTCGGGCTCGAACCCGGGTACTCCGGCACAGTACTCGGGGGTCTTACCACTGCACCACCCCGGCGGGGCACCACGCCGTACAGGAAGGCCGTACAGGAAGGGATAAATGGGGGAGTGAAAGAAGAAAGGGATATAGAGATGCCGTAGCGGAGGGCTACGATCTACCTCGCTATGATGCCTAAAAAAAAATGCCTTTCGCCTCATTGCACTGTAGTGGTCTAAAATGCCCTCTAGAATTTTTTTTACAAGCAATAACTGATGAGCTATTTTCACAGGGGCAGGTATCCCGAGATATTTTTTTGTCTATGTTGCAGGGCGAAGTTCGAGTAACAGTAGCACGTATTGCAAAGAAAGAATGTGTCAAGAACTTGTGTAAGGCGCGTAGTAAATGCTCGAAAAAAGAAGCCCTGAAATAACTATGCAGCTGCTTCCTACACATAAAGAAGTTTGCGAACACTGGATTCAGGCAAGCATGCAAGAGTAAGTAGGATTAGAAACGCTAGCATGGGTTGCATACAGGTATTAGACTGGGAGGGTTAACCGCGGTTAGTATGTCCACTGTTATAGAAAACGTTCTATGAAGAAGGGGGGCACCTCATAATTTTCAAGAAAGAAAATGGAAACATCGAAGTGAGATATTAGAAGATATACTCGCGTCAGGCTTTGACCCGCCGAGGTGGCGCTGACGTGTTGCACTGGCACAGCGACCAAGCCCCGCCAAGGATGAGCCACATTACATGAGCCCCTTGGCTGAGAAAGTCCGCTCCCCGAACCTCCCCCCCCCCCCCCCCCTGGAGTGCGGGAGGCCTTGCCTGGGATTGCCGTACGGTGATGATGATCGCTGGTTGAGGTCTGTACCCTCACAGAAGGACTGCACCTGGTGAATCCTCCCTTTAATCTGACAATTCAAGGCAACGGGCATTCGCTAGGAGCCGCCGCGATGGATGGATGGATGAATGGAATATAGGAGCGTCCCCTTTGAAACGGGGTGGTAGCAGTAGCTATCATGCTCATTTTTCTCCATATATCTTAATTATTGATTTAGAATGGTTAACTAAACCATCATTCTATTTATTAAATTTTTGTTCCTACATTACTAACATTATGTCACTTCTCTGCTTTTAAGCCATCAATCTTCCAGTCGTTTTTTGCTAGTTTCCACCGCCGGTTTATTCACCCGGCGACTGGCATCTCTAAACCCCAGAGCTTCAGCAACAGTGACTGCGCCTGCATCAACTTCCGGATGGATACGATTACATTCGAGTATACTATGGTCAATTGTTTCACTGGAGTTACCAATTACAGCACATGCGTCATCTTCAGTGTTAAATTTCTTTTTGTAGCTGCATGTTCTCGGCTCGGCAGGCATGTGAGGCTGGGTAGCAATCGCGAAACCGAAGGCATCGCAAAAGAAAGTGGGCGACGAAATGTCCATTCCGGCGATTTATGCCTTAGATGTTTTAATTATCAGCACTTTTATTTTGCAGAGGCAATTTAAAAGTGGGGTGCGCAGTTTTGAAACAGGACACCTATATTGCACGTCGTCGACAATCGACGAGCAGCCGCAGTCCCTCTTAAAAACGCGTTTTTGTCCTGTGCTTTCTTCTCTTCGTCCCTGTCGCTTCGCGCGGTTGCAATATGCATTCCATAGTCAACCACCAACTAGCCCGCTTTCATCTGTTACATGTGCCTCTCAAAAAAACCTGTTTCAATTGGCTTAAGTTATGGCTGCTTTTAGAGTGTTTTCGCGTGGCTAGTACGACCAGTGCCGCATAGCTCGTGTCAGTTGTTATCGTGTGGCGACACGGCATAATTCGACGTACATTCGAGTACGTCTCAATGATGCAGTACTCGAACTTCCCACACGTGATCGTCTGTCAGCATTTTAAATAGTGATTTAGACTTAAAATTTTCTCTGAATGCAACCTAAATCTTGTCTCTGCTCAGTCAGAAAATCTGGGATGATCCCATTGAGCAAACGGAATCATGCTGTGCCGCGTATCTGGCCGCAGATGCCGCGGTGCCGTAGTTTTTAGCATATTTACAGCAGAGAGTTCTAGAACCTTATGATGGCACCATAATACTCCCGACATCCTGAGGCATAGTGCAGGACAGCAAGAACAACAAAAATGGTACAATTTTAGTGTAGGTAAACTCATACAGTATAGTGCGGCCGAAAGCTTTTCGACACAGATGGAAGTTGAGGTGCAGCAGACTATACATGCAATGAACAGGGCGAGAGTGGATTGCATTCTGCCTACGAGGTAATCGGCTGCGGCGATAGTTGCGGGAGCTGGTACCCGCATCCCACGAGAAATTACTGGGTTCGAATCCGTTCATTTCTGACGGCTCTTTCCCCCCTTTGCTCGAAAGAGGCTTTACGCAAGCTTCGCGGTTGAATTTGGCCGTGTTCAGTCTAGGCTAGTGAACTCAAAATAAGTGAACATGGTGCAGATGATGTGATGATCATTAAAGGAACAAAATTTCGTACAGGAACCAGAGAAGTATGGCATGTTTTTGCAGCACAAAAAATGTACATTGGCGAAAATGTTGGACATATAAAGAGAGAAAGCAGTTGCTAATAATTATATCTGGCTCAGGTAAAATGAAATATTTAAGTTGGCGCATAGTTGATTCCAGCTAAGGCTGCAATCAGTTTCCTTCGCACTATTCCAGCACTGGAGATATTTTCAACGTGGAGCTAGAGACGGGTGATAATCCTTTGGGACGACATAAACACAATATAAGCACGAATATTTAAATAACCTTCGTAATTTTTTTTTTGCAATTTGCTGTTGTGCCCCAAATGTTTGACAGCTGTTAATTTAGAGCACGTGCGACGGCTCAGTAGCATGCTTCGGGTAAAATCTGGTTCTGCACCTGACAGTTTTCCCCGCGTGCCGTTCTTTTCTGAGGTTGGCATATATTTGCTATTGAATGGGAACGAAAGACGGTATGCACAACAAACGTATTTGTGATGGTAGAAGTAGAGCAGAAATTCTGAACGAGTCTGTTTTCTTCTAGAAAGTTCTCAATAATATCGCCATCGCCTAGCAATTGGTGCGAGAGTTCGTTTTATAACAAGTAGGATGGGCCTCTTCATTGGCCTTCGCCACGAAAACAAAATGCTTGCTCTCTATTCTCGACTGATTTTTGGGGAGGAAATTTAGATCCGTGTTGCATAAGCTTAGACCAGATTAGATTAGATTAGATTAGATTATATTTAGATCAGTATTGCATAACTGGTCAAGTGGATGCAGCTAGCACAGAACCGGGTTAATTGGAGAAATATGGGAGAGGCCTTCGCCCTGCAGTGGGTATAGTCAGGCTGGTGATGCTGATGATGCTGATGATGCTGCTGCTGCTGCTGCTGTTGCTGCTGCTGCTGCTGCTGCTGCTGCTGATGATGATGATGATGATGATGCATAAGCTGCATTCATAGCATTCATTCCCGGGAACCGACAATTGCGGTATCCCAGCTGCCTGAGGCGACGTGTGCCGCGAGGTCAACAACAATCAACTGGCTAGTGTATGCTGTCAAACAGAGCTCATAGAGAAATGTGTGTTATTTATGCCTGCACAATCGGCAATGCAACGATTTACGCTTGAAATCTGCTGTTTTTGGTAACTGAAAATGCAACAGAATCCTCGCCGTAATCAGATTGCAGCAGTTTCAGCACTCGCGGAGGCGATCGTATCATGTAGTGCGTGCGCTCCTCACCGCGAGGGGCGCTCCCGTCGGCGCCAGAGTTACGCAAACCGAGGACTTCAAGCTCGGTTTGCGGGGCTGACCGTGGTTTAGCACATGTTACACAGCTGACCAAACCATGGTTACACCGCTAACCGCGGTTATCGCAAACCGAGCTTGGCGACCTCGTTTACCATTGTTAACCAAGGTTATGGCGGCGTCTGTTCACGGAGGCTGCTCATCAGCACCCGAGTACGTGCGCAAAGCGTACTAGCGGGTCTGTTTCAACTATGTACTCATTTACCCACTACATCCCGTTTAAAGACCCACGTAGAAAATAGGCGGTCTACTGTGCCACCCGACGTCTTCGGTTACGACCGACAGCGCAGCGACTGCGTACTGAAACTCCGTCCTATCTCTACAGTATCGCTCGCGCGGCTTGTTGATGAACGGAACGTCAAAAAAAAAATGCCCAGCCTAAGCTGAATCATGAAACTACAAAAGTTCGTAATGCTTGCAGCATCAGATGCCGCGAGCAGGACCAGCTACGGCACACTTACTGGGGCGATAGAGCGCGTGAGCGCGAAAGATGACAGCGCCGTGCGTAAGCCCCTACTAGTCGCTGGGTCTAAATTACTTCACTTCGAGGCCGCGGCGGTCAGCGCTTTCGAACTGGTGAACGCTGTCTACTCACGTAACTGCCATACTGTGAGTGCTATTCTGCAATAGTAAAATAAAAATATGGTCAACTTTGGCGGCGCATTAATCTCAGAGCTAGCACAAGCGGAGTGGATGAGCCACACTGCACCGGCGCCAGCTGGCTTTGAGCATGAACTTGCTTTTATCGAGGTTATCGCTCTTACCAGCAATTTCCCTTTGGTAAGCGATTCTTAAGGAGGATGCATTGTTGATATTCGCCTCACTATTCAAGACGTCAACAAACTTTAGCATGCTTTATTATTTCTAAGTCGTTGTTGCGACTGTAGGAAGAAGGAAAAGAAACTGCACGGGCCTGCTACTGGCTCTGTAGCTGAGCCACCTCCACTGTTGCTGTAAAAAGAAGGAAAATAAAATGCATGGGCCTGCTACTGGCTCAGTAGCTGAGCCACCTAATTGGTTCACAGGAACGAAAAGGCGCAGTATCTGTCACACTTACTCTGTTGACACCTGAACCGCGCCGTAAGGGAAGGGATAAAGGGGGGGGGGGAGTGAAAGGGGAAAGAGAGAAAGAGGAGCCGTTGTGGAAGGCTACGGAGTAATTTCGACCAATAACGTGCGCTGACATCGCATAGCCCACGACGCCCGTTCGTTTCGCCTCCATCGAAACGCAGCCACCGTAGTCGGGATCGAACCCGGGTACTCCGGCACAGTAGTCGGGCGTCTTAACACTGCACCACCCCGGCGGGGCAGCTGAGCCACCTCCGCTGCCTAGTGCGGACAGGAGAGAAAGTAGAGAAGAAAAAAGAAGAGGGAGAGAAAGACGCGCGCCGCAACAACAGCCGTCGTCCAGCACCTAAGCGGCGGCGGGTGCAAAGACGGCCTGCTATAAATAAAAATTCAGTGGCTGGCTAGCCCCTGCCGCAAGCGGCGTTGACCTACCATCCCAGCCCCGTAGGCCAGGAACTGCCACCCTTCACCACCTCCCCTGTCAAGTGTGGACAGGAGAAAATAGAAAAAAAAAAGAAAAGGTGTAGAGAGAAAGACGCGCCGCAATGGCCGTCGTCCGCTACCGATGCGGTGGCTGGTTCAATGACGGCCTACAACAGGTACAACACCGGGGGGGCTGCCATCAAGGAGGTGTTGCCATTGTGCGGTGCTTGACCGCGCTTTTGACGGCTCGTCGGACGGCACTCCGGAAATCACATTATAATATAATTGTAAATGCAGCTTTGTTCTGTCGATCATTGCGTCGCTTCGATTGTTGTGCTTAATATGTAAGGGCCGGCGTAACCGAGAACAGCGGCGAGCTGTGTAACAAATCGCGGTTAACCGTGATTAAGTTTGGTAACCTTGGTTAAGCCAGCCGTGCAACTGGTGTATTAGTCAACGAGCTCTGACATTTATTTTCAGGATGATCTAGTTCAGTGTATCGTCAGAGACATTTCGCATCAAAGCGCACTATATGCGGGACAAAGTATTATGGGTTCAGCAGCATTCGAACTCTGACATTTTCATGATGATTATAGTTCAGTGTATTGCCAGAGACATTTTACGTCAAAGCGCACTACGTGTGGGAAAAACAATTAAAAGGGGTTAATCAGCGTTGAGAAGCGGTATGTGGAGGTAGTCAACGAGCTCGGACACCGTGTTTCAGGATGAGTTAGTTTGGTGTATGGCCAGAGATATTTTACGCGAAAGCGCAGTACGTGTGGGACAAAAAAGTAAAAAAGTGGTTCAGCAGCGCTGACCCCTTTTAAATTTTATTCGGCACGTAGTGCGCTTCAACAAAATAAGAGTGGTTCAACGTTGCTGAACCCGTTTTAATTTTGTGTTCGTCCGGAACGTAGTGCGCTTTGGCGTAAAATGTCTCTGACGATAGACCAAACTAAATCATCCTGAACGTCAAGAAGATGGCGGCTTAGAAGCGTGTTGTGAAGGTATTCGGCGAAATCTGCCATTGATTTTCGGGATGATTTAGTATGGAGTATCGTCACAGACATTTTTACGCCAAAGCACACAACGGACGAAATAAATAATTAAAAAGGGTTAAGTGCTGCTGAACCGAATGCCCATAACCAAATATCTTTGGCGACCGAGCGTTGTAATTAACCAACCAGTGTTTCATTGAAGGCGGCGAAGTTGCTTTCTCGCTGCACTAGGTAAGCTCTCCGCAAAGGAGCACGCTCGCGCAATGCGAAAACTACCCTTCTCCTCTCCATGACAGCGTCCGCATCTGCTGTAAAGCAGCTACCCTCCTCTCTATGGCAAGCGCCACTCACCTACGTCACTGGGGGACCCACGTGACATAACTGGTGAGAGCGAACGGTTTCTAGCCGCGGAGGTGGAGATCACTGCGAAGCCCACCGATGTGATGGCGTCGCGCCTCCCACGTTAGAGATCACTTCCAAGCCTAATTTGACGATCAGCTCTGCTTGCTAGAAGTGGACCTGCGCTCTAAAAGTGTCAAAAAATACGCCATATGCCCCACCTTGGTGGGTCTGTGGTTAAGACGGCCAACTACTGAATCGGAGTACCTGGGTTCGAACACGACCACCAGCGGCTGTTTCGATACGGGCGAAACGAGAGAGGCTTCCGCGTGCGGTGTGATATGAGAAAGGTGGTCGATATTACTGCGTAGGCGTGTACTACGCCCTTTTTGTTTCTGGATTAAACCCTGCCTTCGCCATTTCCTTACGGCGTGGTTCAGGAGTCCACGGAGAAAGCGACCAATACTGCACCTTTCCTTTCTATAAATCATTCCCTTAGAGGTCATTTTCAAGAGATGAAGGCAGAATGAGGCTTGGAAATTACCCCTAATGAAATTGTTCACGGAAATAAAAGGCACAGTATCTTTCACACTCTCTCCGTGCGTACCTGACCTGGCATTGAGATTAAATACAAGGCTGATTTGGCCTTCACCGCAGCATTTGATAAGTGGAAAATCACATATGGTTTGGTTTGGTTTCTGGTGTTTAACGTCCCAAAGCGACGCAGGCTATGAGATGCCTTAGTGGAGGACTCCGGAAATTTCGACCACCTGCGGTTATTTCACGTGCACTGACATCGCACAGCACGCGGGAGCCTTGCTTTTCGCCTCCTTCGAAAAACGGCCATCGAGGCCGGCATTCGATTCCGCATCGATTCCGATATGAGGGACGAGGGTCAGAGAGAAAGTGTACGCGGACTCAAAATTTTATTTCTCCCATCCCATTATGCGAAGGTCCAGCATTTCTGAGGCTGTACTGGAGAGGATTAGAAAATTATGTATGCATACCCCAAGGAGCAATATGCTCTATATCTTCACAAGAAGACAAAAGGAACTTTAAATAATGTAGAGATTTCAAAAAAAAAAATGAGTCGGCACGTTCTGTTTTATTTTTGCTGCACTAGGCTATGGACTGAACGAAAGGAAGTAGGATCTGCAGTAAACCAGAGCGCGACCACCCCGGCGGGGCCCAGAGCGCGACTACGTCCAACATCTACAAAGAAAAAGAGAGAAGGAAAAGGTAGGAAAGGGCAACCAGCGCGGCCAGTGAGGGTTGAAACCAGCTGGAACGAAGTCGCCGTCATTCGGCGTTAATGAACGCGGCTGCAGTTGAGCGGCCTTTTGTTATTCTTCTTGCCTTGCTCTCTGAGACTTGAAAAATGAGGGTCTTTCGGTCGCGGTCAACTAAGAGTGCCCCACCGACGGCAAGGCCTGCCGATTGTATCAGCATATATGTGCACTGCGTCAGCGCGAAATAAGCCTGTAAAGGTGATAAGCATATTTATTTGTTACTTGGCGCCTGTCTTTTACCGCTGTAGCTTTTTCTTATGTCATTGCTCTCGCAGTATTGCGCTTCGCTTTATATGGTTGGTTGGTTTGTGGGGTTTAACGTCCCAAAGCAACTCAGGCTATGAGAGACGCCGTAGTGGAGGACTCCGGAAATTTCGACCACCTGGGGTTCTTTAACGTGCACTGACATCGCACAGCACACGG